>PVKS010021370.1:0-35314 GCA_004027875.1 Aplodontia rufa | reverse complement strand
TAGGAGTGCACCATATAAATGCTGGCTTCCCGTTGCTAGTAACTTAATATAAACCTCAATTAAGGAGTTCGGGCCATCATTTGGTTTTGTGAAATGATGCATTGAAATTAACCAAAAAATACTATCCTCCTCCCCATATAACCCCTCCCCACATGACGATATCTATTGATTGACAAATCCACACAGATAAAGTTCTACTTGAAAACAAATGATCTTAAATTAGCCTATGCTTTAATCATGGCAATATCTCATGTGTACACACACACACACACACACACACATATGCAAGAAATATTATCTAGTCTGTAGACAAATAGGCAGGGTCCATATGGATTTGCATACTTCTTGAGATAGATTAAGGATCAGCCAGTTTACTGCCCACAGGCCAAAGCCAGTCTATAAGCTAAGATCACATTTTAGTGATCAGGAACACTAATGTTGTACCTAAATTAAGCAAAGTGTTCTCTCTCTCAAGAAAGAATTCTATTCTTTTCAATAGTAGACCTATATTAAAAAGAAACAAAAGTGGAACTCACATGATAAAACTTTGAATTTTGTCAGTAAAAATGTTGTTTTATAAGAACCTGTATTTCTATAGACTATCTTCAGTCTTGCCTCTTTGCCCATAAAACCTAAAATTTACTATCTGGCTCCTTACAGGAAAAGTTTGCTGACCCATGTGTTTGATCCCATATCCCCAGGGATGTACATCTACATCTCATGGGCTGGGGCAGCTGCCCCAGCTATCTGGCGAGTCTGGGCCAGGCTTACAAGTAAGGAGTCCAAGGAGTCTGATGTCCTGGGACAGGCAGGTGGAGGTGAGCAGGGCACGCTGCTCAGCCCAGCTTTGGCAACAAAACCCGTTAACTGGTTGCTAACCTAGAGATGTGCTTGCTCCTCTGAATTTTTTAGCCAACTGGCCTTATGGAGGAGGGGGAAAGACACACAGTTGTTCTGCTTTGGTTTTAAGCATTTTCTAGGCACCCACTGCAGCCCTGGAGGTAGAGTCCTAAATACGCAGGAGCCTCTCTGGGTCAGTGTTTTGAACAGTGTCATTTGAAAGCCACTCAGGGAAAAGAGCCTGACGCACAAGAGCAGGTGGCCAGGGGCCCTTTGGGCTGAGCTCTCCCAACCTTGGATATATGTCTTGTTGTTGGATCCACTCAGGAGCAGAACAAGGCACAGTTGTTGGCCCAAGGTGTCTCAGAATCCTCATCCCAGGCAAACCTGTTCCGTGACACCCATCACACATTGAGCATGACTGTTCCACACCCACCCCCACCACCCCCAGGACCTCCCCCATGCCCACTCCCACCACCTCACCCTGCCACAGTCCACAGTCTCTCTAATTGATTTCTCTTCCTGTCTGACTTAACCTGGAGCCACTTCCACAAACCCCCAATAACCAGGTCCCTATGGGTCACAGGAGATGTTGGGGTTGTATGACAACTTAATTAGACCACTTTTTTATGACAGCCAGGCAGCTGCTGTGGGTGCGCGTGGGTGAGCAGGGGTGAAAGGCTTAGGTTTTAGTGGAAGGTGGCATGAAATGTTCTTTCTGTGCCTCAGAAACATTGGTTCAATAATTATATGATTTCTGTCCTTCAGAACAGGAAAAATCTTCATCTATTCCTTCCTTAGCATTTTCTCTGCACAGAGGGACAAATGCAAAAACCTTACAGTTACAGGACAGGCTGCTGTGCCTAAGTGTGCCTTTTTAAGATTAAATTTCATTTATTCCTTTTTTCCACATGAAGTTCATTTATTCCTTTGAATGGATAATACGCATACATAATGCAAACTTCAAAAGTCACAAAAGGTTATACAGTGACAAATCAGTCTCACTCCTGCCCCTATTCCTGAGTTTTAAGGGTGGCATTTTATTTATGCCACTAACCTGTGATGTCTGACCTTGCACCAGTGCTTCCAATTATGAAACCCCTGTACTGTTTGCATCTGATATTATTGGTTTTTTAATGGACTTTTATTTCAGATGGTTGAATAAGAATGGAATTCAAGAAATACACAACTGTGCATTCAATGGAACCCAACTAGATGAGCTGTAAGTAGCCCTGACCATTCTTCCAGGCCATTTAGAGGGCAATGACTCTTATAACAGTGATACTTATGTAGCTTTGTGTTTCCCTTCTTCTTTTCTCCACTCCATCCCCAGGAATCTAAGTGATAACAATAATTTGGAAGAACTGCCTAATGATGTTTTCCAGGGAGCTACTGGACCAGTCATTTTGTGAGTAACTTTCTGTTTCTGGGTGAAAGAGCTCAGCTTATGGAAGGTAGAAGTCCGCTTTCTCCAGCTCAAAGAAGCTGCCAAGTTAGGACTAAGAGTCAAGGTTGACTCTTATTCATGTCATCTCTAAGAATTTATAGGGACAATTTAAAGCTGATCCACAGTCCAACTTTCAAAAAAACAGCAGCAATAATAACAACGCATACCAAGAACTTACCAAGTGCTAGACAGTGTAATAGTAAGTCAAAGGGGGCATTTTCTCATGTAATCCTTACAATAACCCTCTGTGGTAGGAGCTAGTATTGCCATTTTAGAGAAGGAAAAACTGAATTCCCTAGAAAGGTTAACTAATTCACTCAAGGGCATGCAAGTTTTAATAGCACAGATTTAAAACCAAATTGTTCTCACCCACGGTATAAACTAAGTGCTCTGCTACATGTGTCTACCCTAGAAGAAAAAGCACAACTCTCCTTCCTCACCCTCAAGTCCTAGGACACCTAAATACACATTCTTCCACCCAGCGAGGCCAACACACACACCCATCAATTTTGAATCCTCTTTCCAGATCCCTTGGGATCTATTCAATGCCTCGCAGGCCTGCTTCAACATCTCTCCTCCTATGAGTACTTCCTCTCCACAATTCTTCCCACCAGAAGTGACTTCCCTCTTTTCTCATCCTTGCTGTCTCTTCCACCAAAGAACATTCTGAGACCCACCATCTCTTCAAGTCTCTCTGATGACCGGAGCCATCAGTGACTTCCTCCTGCGACTCCAGCAACTTTTATGGCCTGGTAGCAAGGGAGTCTGCATCATAATTACCAAAGGGCTTTTAAAAAATGTGTTTCCTGAGCTCTGAGCAAAAACTACTAAATTTACTAAAGAATGTACTTTAGGAACAAGAAAGGCACCCAGAAGGAATGAGATGCAAGAAGGAATGGTG
Organism: Aplodontia rufa; assembly: GCA_004027875.1. Taxonomy (NCBI): domain Eukaryota; kingdom Metazoa; phylum Chordata; class Mammalia; order Rodentia; family Aplodontiidae; genus Aplodontia; species Aplodontia rufa. The sequence continues at coordinate 32,126 of PVKS010021370.1, read as the reverse complement.
AGCTAAGAAATAACCATATGAATAAATCTAAAGCTTTCTAGATCACCTTTAGCCTGCCTAAGGTTGACTGACGCAGGCTCCTGGGAGCCACACACCTGCACCTCTTAGCAGCCAGCACATGCCTCTGTGTATGGCTATCTTTCTGTCTACCATCTATCAATATCACTTTTGTTTTCACCAAGTAGCTTATATGCATTCTCCTTCAGGTTGAAATCTATGTGTCTCCAGAATCAGATCCTGCATGGCAGAAGAGAAACTCCACAAATGTTAAATAATGATGACCAAGAGTGTGCTTTGCCCCACACATGCCCCTTTGAAGAAAGAAATGTATGTTTTAAAATAAATGTATCATTCTAACCAAGTTCAAAGATTACTCCAGAATGCCTGGCTTGAGACAAGCAACATATGCTAAAGGAGCTTGCGTCTGCATGATTAAAGGAGAAGTGCCAGAGCAGAAAGCCTCAGATCAAACCCAGGTCCTTTTCCTCTGTAATCCTGTTTCCTATCCTAAAAATTAGAAAACCAGTAATATCTATTTTCTATTATTTCTGAAGCTTTAATGTATATATACACATATATGTCCATGTATTTTTTTACTCACTAACAAGATTTTTAAGCACCACCCTTGTGCCCTGTGTGACCTACACATTAGTGCAAGAAACAAGAGAGAGCTCTTCTGCACAGAAAGCTAATATATTCCCATGGGGTGAGGGGGAGTCAGCCAATAATTAAATATACAGGTTAATATATCAGATCATAAGTGCTATGAAGTTGAAAGCATGGCACTGACCTAACAAATGGAGAGTGCCAGGCATCTAGTCCACGCAGTCAAATATACACAGTACTTAGAGCTTATGATGCTTAATGTTCCCTATTCCTAAAGTGCTTGGGAGACAAATGGACTTTGACAAAGTACTTCTGACGTACTCTGGATAGGGAGCAGATTGTCCATTTCACTCAGCTAAAAGCCCTAAGAGTTTCGGATGTTCCTAAACAGGCACTAACTGCTCACTATTCTGAATGCTAACTGTTCAGAATATGACAGTTATGGAGTTTGTTTCCATATGTGACCTGGGACAGGTATAATATTGAATCTTATAGCACCCTAACCCACTGTCTGCTCCTCGAAATGTTTATGTTGGACATCATCCTCCACTGGTTCATTTTTAAGCTGAGGAATCCAGGCCCAGATGAGGGAAGTAACCCTTTAAAGATTGCACTGCAGCTATAAGCAACAGCACTTATTCCAGAAACTTGCTCTTCTGCCTCACATTCTCATGTATTCCCATGTATACATCGATTCAAGCATCACAGCGCTGCTTGGTAAGGTCCCTGGCAATTGCTGATAAACTGAAATGGAGGGGAAGATAATTATCATACCAGCCTCTCAGCCTAGGAATTCAAGTCTGTGACACAAACATAGCACAAAGGAACATCTCCTGAGGTTGCAGAAACAGGTTCCAGGCTGAGGCACCACACGATGTGTCTCATCAGAACATTTAAGAGAAAACACAACATGGTAGTCCCCCAGCCAGCCCCGCTGTGAATGCAGGCAGGAAGGAGACCGTCAGTAGCATATGGCAGCTCTGTGGGTTGCTTAAGTTACAGATTCATGGTTCCATGTCCTTTACTATAGAAACATATATGGCCAGAATTAAAATTCATAGAAAGTTCAATGGGATTAATAATGCATCACTCCACGGGTTGAAACTAATAATACATTCCCACATCTTTTCATCTCAATACATGAGATGAAAAGATCCTGCCTGAAAGTCTAGCCTATAATTTCTAGTTTCATTCTTCTCCCTTCAAAGGCAAGTTTATCGCTTTACCATCAAGTCTCCCCTCCTGGAGCTTTCGGGTTAGTCCAGACATCCCTGCCCGCTGACCTGGGATGCAGACCGATGAATGGCCTCTCATTCCCCACTTCTGCAAACATGTGCACCATCTCAGCTAGACCTGACCTGAGGGATGCTTGTGTAGGTGTGCAGAGGACCAGCCCACCTCATGTGCTGTGAGCGAATGGATAAGACTAGGAATGTACACGGACTGTCCAGCCCACAGCAGATGCTGCTCAAACTAGGGCTATGGCTGCGCCTGTAGTCAGATTGCAACCCCCCAAAAAGACTTTAACATGGATATTTGAATCCAGGAGGTTTACTGAAGATGCTCTCAGAATATATGGACAATGCTTGGTGGAAGCAAAATCAGGCTAAGAGGGAAATTAAACTGCAACGCACTTGCAACATTAGGCTCAGTCGATCCCACAGGGAGCTCTGGAGTTCGGATGAGCCTTCAAAATTGGACTGAACTAATGCAGCGGCCAAGTCCACATAAACAGACATAGGACGCAGGTTGTCCCTGCGAAAGAGGCGAATCTTGGGTAAGTCTGATGGGAAGTTCCCAGAGTAGAGCCCCGCTAAGCCGCCACTCCAGTGTGAGCCATGGTTCTAAATTTCATTAGACCTCAAAATCAGCTGGAGGGTTTTTGAAGCCTCAGTTTTTAGTCCCATCCCAAGAGTTTTTATTCAGCAGGGTCAGTGTTCAGGGCTGAGGATTGGTATCTCAAACAACTTCCCCAGTGTAGCCCATGTTGCTGGTCCAGAGAGAACTCTGGTTCTAGAGCAGGGATTCTCTGTATGGAGAACTGGGAAACCCTGCTCAGTCTCCAAAATATCTCCTCCGCCACCCAGCTGTGCTGACTCTTCCTCCCCTGCAGGTTTACATCCACACATACAAGGGATTCTACCAGAGGTAGCGGGAGGGCATCCAAACTGATGAGAGCTCCCTTCTGAAGGCAAAAATTCTAGTGGAGTCAAGAATAGGGAGCCTCTGAACACCCAAGGGCACAAGAATGAGTTATTCTCTTGTAAAGAGAAATAAATGCAGAGAAGCCACGGGCATGCAGACAAGGACCGCAGAGTTTGAGAGGAGCAGCCCAGCCTCATTTCCCCCTCATGAATCTTGACCTTGAACATCAGCAGCCATCTAAGTTTTCACCTGATATTCTGAACTCACTCAAGGCTTTTTTTAAGCAATCAAGCAATTGCCGTTTCCTTGGGAAACAGTTTCCTGTGGGGAAAATCTAATGCATTGCCTCTGCAGGCTGGAGCCAGTACAATCATATTCTGATGGTTTATCAAATTGATTTGGCTATAGCTCAGATTCATTTGATAGTTCAGATTCAAACACTGAGTTATTTGTATAAGAATGATTCTCTTCCATTACCAATGTACCCACAGTCCTATAGATAGTAAATTGCCTTTTTATCCCGCCTGGGATCATGAAAGAAAGGTCTTCTAGCCATCTGTCAGTGTAGTATACACCAGAAATGTGCTCTCGCTTATGGAAATGATTGACCTGTAATAACATCTTTGCTGGGAAAAATAGAAATTGTTCAAATCAAATTTGTGACCATGGCTGTGAAACACTTTATTAAACAGGGCGCCAAGCACAATTTAACTCCTGCCTCTCCTGACTGTTATTACCAACTGCTGTCTTCCTTGCCACTCTAACTCTGTGCCAAGACAACGTTGAAAATGTTTAGGATTACTAAATCTCTTCAGGGCCAACCATCAACCTGTGGTGTCTCCGTTGGTACTTTTCAGTATTTAAATTCTCAAAATCACTCACTATCAGAATACAGTATGTGTTTAAAAAGTTAACTGAAATGTTTTAAAAAGAAAGACCACAGTCATTAGACCCAACCAGCTTCAAAGAGGAGGGTTAAAAACATCAGCCCCCAACTGCCCCTTTGCCCTTATCTGGACCACGAACTGGAAGAACAAAGGAAGACATCAAGTAAATATTCTCAACTTCTCCCCGAAGACATGGGACCTGACATGGCACACATTTAGTAGATGTTGATTGAACACCTATGTGTCTGGCACTAGGCAAGGTGTAACGGATAGATTTCAAAACAAAATAGTGCCTGCCCTTATGTATCTGGTGGCAAGCTAAGCATTGTCCCCCAGAATAATAAGGACTGTAGGAGTTTTCAAAGTCTAGAGTAACACAGAGCAGATGCCCCAAACATCTGTTTCATCATGGGACACAATGATTTTAACAGGTGAAGTGATAGTGTGGGAAGAAGACAGTCTATCATCCTAGACCCCAATACTAGAATTTCTGCAATAGCCACTTCATCCTCTTTCTACCTTCAATCCTTTTTTTTTTCTTTTTTAGTACTAGAGACTGAACCCAGGGGCACTTAACCACTGAGTCACATCTCCAACCTTTTTTATTTTTTAGTTTGAGACAAGATCTCACTAAGTTGCTTAGGGCTTTGCGAAATTGCTGAGACTGGCCTTGAACTTGCAATCCTCCTGCCTCAGCTTCCTGAATTGCTGGGATTACAGGCATGTGCCACCATGCCCTGCTCCTTCAATTCTTTTCCTTTTAATTAATTTAGCAAGTGTTTAATGAGCACCTATTATAAGTCAGTCTCCAGGTTTTTAAGAGTAATCTTACAAAGATACAGATTGCAATAAGTCATTCTTGAGCTCAAGTAAATTTTAAACTCTCTGACTTTCAAAACTCAAAGATCTAATCCCATCCCTTAGTTCCCTTTATTTATCAAAATATGGTTGCCCAGAAAACTCTTCTAAATGCCCATCACTATGTCATGGCTTGTGTTCTGGGTCTCTCTCCAAGCCTATCTTTATCCAATAGCCCCTGTATTAGCCAGGGTTTTCCCAAAACTTAGAACTAATAGGTAAAGATATCTGGAGAAATGCAAGAGGGAATTTACCAGGGGATTGGCTCAAATAAATAAAGAGGCTGAAATGTCCCCTGCCAGGCCATCTGCAAGCCTCAGGACCTTGGCAGCTAGAAGTATGACTCAGTCCAATTTCAAAGGCCTCAGAATTAGGGAAGCTGCTGGTATAATTCTCAGACTAGAATCAAAGGCCTGAGATGCCAGGGAGTTGCCAATGTAAGTCCCAGAGTCCACAGGTCTGAGAACCTGGAATTTTCAGGTCCAAGGGCAGGATAAGAAGCATGTCTCAGTTCTAGGAGAAAGAGTGAGAGAGAATTTGCCTTTCCTCTATCTAAGGATTCCAGGCAATTGAGTATTGCCCACCACACTGAATGACGGCAGGCATCTTCCTTATAATTCACTGATTTAAGGGTCAATCTCTTCTGTTTTTCTTCAGGAAACATCCTCATAGACACCCAGAAATAATGCTTTACTCACTATCTGGGTATCCCTTAATCCCAAATTGACACCTAAAATTAACCATCACAGTCACAATAACCTACTTTCATAAAAATGTGAATAAATGATAATATCTTTTTTATGACAACTCCAGGGATATTTGCATTCTAAGAGCAGGAAGTATTTTTATAAAGGAGTTATAAAACCAAACATCATATTTCCAAGCCATGAAAAAAGATCAAAGATCACAGCCTGAGAATAGCGTGTGTAGGAGTGTGTAATTGTGAGTGTTTTAGGAGAACACAGAACAAAACTGGGAATGCTAGTGTGGTTAACTCTCAACATTAAACATGATCTACTTATCTTGGTGCCTGTTGACATGAATTTATATAGATTTTCCTTAATCCATCACAATATCAGAGGAACAGTCTTTATACCAGTCCAAAATTTGGAAGTCTTGACAGATTCTATGATTAGTCTTTCCAGCAAGTATATGGGAAGCTTGAAGGAAACTTGTCTCTAAAGACTTATTTCCTTATCACTCAGGAACCACTTTTGCTAAAGAATTCTCTTTACTGAATTTTAAGTGACCTTGTATCTCACTGTTCCCTTCATCGTCATCCACCAGCAGATATGGACCCCAGGACTCTGACGAGAAGCCTTACTTAGTCTCCCAGCAGCAAAGCCCCCTCATGCAAACAGCAGTGGTACACACATTTTGTAGGTGAGATAAAGAAGAATCCAAAATAACAAGCTAGCTCCAGAACACTGAGCAAGCTTCCCGAAGGGGCTTCCCAATCTACCATCTAGGCATCAGACAGCATTGGAGTTATGCTACTCAACGCTTCTTTCTGCTTATTCCCGAACGAAAGTCTGACTCCTTGTGAACTCTGCACAAGGTTGCTCCCTTCCTTGGTAACTTTGATACTCTAAGTTGCATATGATGCCGACTGCAGAGCCCCTCTCCCTTCAGAATCAACTCCATTCTAAGACTTGTCTCAGCCTGTCATTTTTATCACAGTGCTGAAGCAGCTCTGCTCATCAGACATCTGCAGATGTCATGAGCCCTGCTCTGTGCCAGATAAGAGGCAGCACCCCAAAGTGTCATGATAATCTCTGCTTTTGGGGCGTGTGAAATCTGCCTGAAGAAACAAACACATGAAAAGTCAACTAATATGAAACAATACAAGAGGTGGCACAAGGCGCAAGGTTCTTTGTAACTGCTGGAGGTCAGAGGACATCACGGTTGACTTGGGTCATGGATCCATTCCCTTTTCCAGTTCTTCTCCAATGTCACTCCTCAGCATACATTCAAATAAAGCAACAGTTTTCTGGGTGCTTACTACATGTAAGGCTAAGAATGCGAGAGTTTTCTACCCTCAAGGGGAGAGAAAATGCAAATGCACACGACTAGAACAAAAGTAAAAGAGTAAGAGGTGAGAGAAGCAGAAAGCGTACAGAATGTAACGCCTTTCACACTTCATGGCTGTCAAGAAAAAAACCCCTCTATAATCGTTAGGAAATAATGGAGATTGAATCACAGAGACTCGGTGGAATCTGTTTGGCTCTTTTTTGCTGCACTGCAATTTAGTGGCTTGGACTGGAGCCGTGGCTCAGCGGTTACAGCACTTGCCTGGCATGTGCAAGTTCATGATTTCAAACCCCAGCACCACGTGCACAACCAAGGGTCCGAGCAATGGAAGCCGTAAGAAAAACTAAATATAGTTGATTCCTTCTTTCTCTCTCATTGTCCCTTTCTTTTTTTGGGGGGGGGGGGAGAAAGAGCGAGAGAGAGACAGAGAGAATCAATTTTTATTGAGTTTTTCACATGGCTTTCATTGCTGACACTTAGTTGTGGGGTGTGATCCTGTGTACCTGTGCATGCCAAGCAAGCGCCATAAAAGCCGACGCAGTGCTCCATCCCCTCATTGTCCCTCTCTTAAAAGTTAAAAAAAAAAAATCTTTCTCTCCTATTGTCCCTCTCTTTAAAAAAAAAAAAACAAACTTAGTGGTTTAAAATACAAATTTTGCTCTGAATTTTGCTTAGAAATGTGGATGGCTTGTCTCTGATCCATAGGGTGTGAGATCAGATGGCTCTGTACAGAGCTCCACTTTCAAAGTGTCCCCTTCACTCACATGCCTGGCTATCTATGCTCATCGGTGTGTGCACATGCGTGTTCAATAAGAAGTCTTGGGTCTCTCTCCCCACGGGTCATCTCATCCTCCAGGGCTTCTCCATATGGCTTAGGCTTTTACCAGTATAGCAGCCTCAGGGTATTTAGAGTTCTTTCATGTAAAGTAAGGACTCTACAAGATCCATATAGAAATCATCAATGCACTTAGAGGCTAGGCCTAGAACTCAAATAGCAACACTTCTTCATATTCTGCTGTCCAAAGACATCACCATTCAAGGGAAGGGCAAACAGATCCTTCATGGAAAAGAATTTCAGTGATCATTAATCCATGACATAGTATATTAGATAATATGATGGCATCCCATGGAAATGAAAATTTATTTCTCTTTGGAAATATTCAAATACTGGGATTTTTTTCATATATTCTAAACTCAAAGGAAAGGCATAATTAAGAGAAAATAGTCTCCTTTTTTTTATTGCTTGCGTTTGAAAAACAATGTTCATGACAGGTAATGAAATACCCTGGCTTCAAGTGTTCAAAGTGACGGACTTTGTAATGCTTTTGTCTCATTCCTTGGCAAGATCCTTGAACTGTTGTAGACAAAACAGGGAGTGGGATTTCAGTCTGTACTCTTTTCCACATTTGAGGGAGAGAAAAGGAGCCCAAAGCCCAGATAAAATCAGAACTTGGTCACAGAGAACGAAGTGAGCTCTGTTAGCAGAACTGGTCAGAAGAGGGACTGCCTGAAATCAGAAACCAGAAGGAGCTCTTGCAGCAGTGGAGAAAGCTGGGAAGCTCTGGGACAATGGGAAACATAAGAGAAAAGCAGGCCAAAATAGTGGAGTTATTCAGCAATGGAGAATGAAGACTCATCACAGGGACAAGGACCCATTGAACAGAATCTTATCTGCAGGGACTCAAATCTAAAATTGTAATACAAATGAGAGAACTAGAAAAGATACTATGGAACATCAGGAACTGTGCCCCATGATGACAGCAACACATGAGTAGTTAGACTCCATGTGTGTACTTGTGGTATCTAAAGCCAAAAAGTTTTGCTGAGAGTTTGGTTATGGGATATGAAGGAAAGAGAGGAGTCAAGGATGACTTCAAGGTTGTTGCATGAACAACTGGTTGGAAAGCTCCAACCTGCTGCAGGTGGAAAAGGGTTTTGGAGAACATTAACAGCTCAATTTCTAGTATGAAAAACTTGACCTGCATGTTAGGTTTCTAAGTGGATATTATAATAATTAGGTGGTTGGATAAAAGAGTTGGGATTTCGGAGGAAAGATGTCACCTATGACTAAAAATTCTAGCATACAAATGGTATTTAAAAGTTGAATGAGCTCACCTAAAGAGTAAATTAAAAAGAAAAGCCTGACTACTGAGCCCAAGGGTACTCTTAACAGTTGGAGGTCAGGGCAAAACCAGAAAATAATAGGAAATTGACAAAGAGTCAGAATATAAATTTTAGTAAATATGATGTCACCAGGCAGCTATAAAAATTCTAAATTTCTATGGGCCTAAAACTATATCATCAATAGAGATGATAGGCATAGTGACACAGCAGCTTGGGAGTCTGAGGCAGGAGGATCACAAGTTCAAAGCCAGCCTCAGCAACTTAGCAAGGTCGTAAACAACTTAGTGAGTCCCTGACTCACAATAAAAAAAAATAAAACGGGATGGGAATGTTGCTCAGTGGTTAAGTGCCCATGGATTCAATATATGGTATCTCCCTCTACCCCTCAAAAAAAGAAAAAGTATATAGAGAACAAAATTTAACAAAACTAAAAGTACGCAATAGTTGGTAAATCATGTTCGAGGTTTTAATGTATTCTCTAGTAGTGATAGAACAAAAAATTGGTAAGTGTATGGAAGACTTTAATTAGTATGGAAAAATTTGATCTTATTGACATCCAACAGGACAGTCAATAAGTATACTATTTAATAGGTACTACCATAAAATGAGTTATCAAAACATAAATCTGCATGAATATCAAACAGGGGATCAGCCGTCCAGAGATTAGCAATGGCAGATAACCACCTCCCTCTGCATTTTTTGTTTTTTGAAACAGAGAATCAATTTCATTTATTTTTTCATCTGGTTTTTGTTTTCCTGACACTTAGCTGCGTGTGTGGTCCTGGGGTTCAAACTCAGATCCTCATGCATGCAAGCGAAACTGTCTACCACTGAACCACCACCCCAGCCCCACAGATAACCACTTCTAACCTTAGGTCTTGAGGAGCAAGTGACCAATGGTTTTACTCAAGCCCAGGCATTTGAAAAAGCTGGTTTCTTGGCAGATCTGTCCAATGAGAGCTAGAGTCACAGAGGAGATTCAGCTGCAGCATAGGACAGAGGAGACATGAGAAATGCCTTTTCCCCACCCTCCAATCTCCCAGCAGTGCCATTTGCTGAACCCAACTGGAAGCTAACTAACGAGGAAGTGGGACTGGCAAGAGTTATCCCTCCTGCAATACAGAGAAGAACACAGTTCATGGAGTGAATGTGAGAGAAAGTAGGCAAAGAACCTGCGCACCATTTCTACTGATTTGTTCTTTGTCCTGAGAGCATTGGGGAATCATTGAAGGATTTTCAGCATAAAGTCACAGTCCAATTGGCATTTTTAAAATATCACCCAACATATAGTTTAAAAATTGCATTGGAAAAAGAAATAGATAGACATAGTAAGAAGAGTTATGAAACCATTACATTTATCTATGCACAGATTATGGTGACCTTCACTAATGTAACAGAGGAGAAGGAGGGAAATAGATTGATTTGAAATGGATTTAAAAGGAAGGCTTGAGAGGATAAGAGGATGATGTCCAAGAGAAAAGGGGGTGGATAAGGCTCCCAGCTTTCTGTTTTCAACAATAGCGAAATAATGTAGAAGTCATTTGCTGAGATAGGAAAACAAAATGAGAAAATATTTAGAAGATATGTTTGGGGGCTGGAGTGGTGGCTCAGTGGTTCAAGTGCTGCCTTGCATGCACAAGGATCTGGGCTCAAACCCCAGCACCACATACACAACTAACTATTGGAGAAACTAAAAAGCCTGATGAAAAAATAAATAAAATTGATTTTCTCTTTCTTTCTCTGACTTCCTCTTTCCCTATTTTTTTATTTTGTTTTTAGATTTTTTATTAAGGAGCTGTGTTATTGTACAATCATAAATGCATATAAAGTAACAATGATATGCATTTGCTCCTAAACTAGAGTTACCCTCACATCACTCATACCCTAGTCTTCTCTCTTTAAAAAATTTTTTTTTATTTTGATACCTGTACAAGTCATCCGTGTTGGGACCAGGTGGACTACTGATTATCTGACTCAGGATATAGGAATAAGATCTGAACTGAGATATACAATTGGAAGCCATCAGCATATGTCTGGTATCTGCAACTAAGGGAATAGGGTAAGAAAACCTGGAAAAATTATGTACAGCTCAAGTTTGGAGAAATTCCAATATTTAAAGAAAAGGCAGAAGAGATGTTTTTTAAAAATCAGAAATAAGTCAGAGATGTAGTGGGGGAAAATCTAGAAAATGTGATGCCAAATTAAGAGTATCTCAGAAAGAAAGGGTGCTTTACCTATGTTATGTAATTGAGAAACCAAGATTAGAAGCCAGAGACTGACACAGTGGCTCACACCTGTAATCCCAGTGACTCAGGAGGCTGAGGCAGGAGGATTTCAAGTTCAAGGTCCGCCTCAGCAACTTAGTGAGGCCCTAGACTACTTAGCAAGAACCAGTCTCAAAGGGCTAGTGAAGTGGCTCAGTGGTTAAGCACCCCTTGGTTCAATCCCCAGTACCAAAAAAAAAAAAAAATTAGAAGCCAGAGGTGACCCTAGTGAGCATTGTTTCTCTACAGGCTGGGGAGCAACTTAGTTGGATTGTGAGATGAGGCACTTAGTGATGTTATGCATGAAATAAGATTAAAAGTTTGGTTGGGAAAGAGAACTAACAAAGGAAGCAACAGTTAAAGAGGTTTCAGTGGACAATAGGAAGCCATGATCAATTTTTGAACAAGAGAATGACAGTTAAGAAGTTTTGAGAATGTAATTTTCACCAGACTGTGAGAACATATGGGGTGGAAGATATATATTCACACCCCCGTTTCATTGCTCTGAGTGCCTACAGCTTTGACTTACAGGGAAAGCCAAGATTAAAAGATTCTTTTTTCTTCAAGTACAACCAAGGGCCCCCAAGGGTACTGAAATGAACTCCTTCTGCTCACCTTCTACCACCCCCATCAGAGGTACCTACTCTTGGCCAAACCCTCACCCCAACCAACAGGTCCAAGCTGGTGCCATTTACATCACTTCAGTTTCACCAGCTGGTCTTGGTGTCAAGGGTTGCAGCTGCCAGTGGTGCTGCCAGAAAAGCACCCACATCAATAATGTTGCTGCCAAAAAGAACAGAGCTCAGAGCCCTGCAGGGACCAGGACCCACTTGAACTCTATTTGCGTTGGCTTCCATCAGCCCTCTGCTGGTTTACCAAACCGCTGCTTCTGTCCTCCTCTACCTAATCATTCATTCGCTTATTCATACATTCTCTCCCTCTCCCTGCCCCTGTGTGGGTGGTGATGTTTACTAATAATAGTCATTTATTACTCATTTAGTACTACTTTTGGAAGTTCCTTGTAATGCTTAACTCATTTAATTTCCACAACAACCTCTGAGGTAGATATGATTTATGATTTCTGTCTTCCCACTTTACAGTTGAAACATGGAGAGGTGAGATAACTTGACCAAAATTTCAACTCTAACAAGGATAGGAGTAGGTGAGTCTAGCACGAAGGCCAAGCTTGTAGCTGCCACTCTCTCTGGCACTTCTGCCCTCCAGACTCCTCTTTCCCTTATGGTCTGTTCTTGTCCCACCTTTTTCTAAAATTTGGCCACAAATTCCACCCCAGTACACCAGATTTTTATAGCTAGTTTTAGTGGGGAGGGGAATGGCTTCAATCTCTCAGGCCTGTGTAAATCATTGAGCACAGACAAACAGATGACAGAGGAGGCGGTGGATAATTCTATCTGCTCACCAGCAAGAGTTGAACCCCAAATCAACCCGGATGTAAGTATATACAGGAGAGCTTATTATCTAACTTATTATTATCTAACTTCTCCTACCAGGAAACAAGAGTCAGGGCTCCTTCCCAAACCACATATCCTGTTAGCCAAATATTGATCTGACCAAGGTGGTATAATAAACTGGAGTCTCCCTTCTCACTCATATAAGAATATCACTACACTGGAATATCTGCTACTTTGCTTGCTGAAAGCAGAAAATTTTAGGCACATAGTAATCATGTTATATTTACTTTTTCTTCTTACAGAGATATTTCAAGAACGAGGATCCATTCCCTGCCTAGCTATGGGTTAGAAAATCTTAAGAAGCTGAGGGCCAGATCTACTTACAACTTAAAAAAGCTTCCCAGTCTGGAAAAGTTTGTGGCCCTCGTGGAGGCCAGCCTCACCTACCCCAGCCATTGCTGCGCCTTTGCAAACTGGAGACGGCAAAGGTGAGTCTTTTATGTCCATCCTTGGAGCCTGGCTTGGGCATTTCCCCAGAGTAGAATTCAGTCCACAACCTCTACCTTTCTACAACATAAAGAGAATCCATGTAGAGAGACAGCTCCCTGACTAAAGCCCTGAGGCATGTTCTGGATCAAAGATTCACTTTAGAGAAGGGATAGGGAGGACTGGACGCATAATTTCCTTAAAAATGAGCCTCACACGAGAGGGTTACCCACATGATGGAGCATCTACCAAATGCTAAGAAAACATGAAAACCATCAAGCAGAGTGTCTGGTTCATCACTGAGGCTTAGTACTTTTTTCTCTTTGCACCAATATGGGTTTCCCTTTCAAGTCCTAAACTCAGCACCCCATAAATGCCCTATCATGCTAACATTTAAATCAACTTTGGAGGTGAGAAGCAAAAAATGCCATACCAGAGACTAATGTGCCCATCTGTAGCACACCCCAACCACTCTGAGCCTCTCCAATCAACTCATAGATCTTAGCAACTCACAGTGGGGACAAAAATGGTGACATCGCCTCATGGTGGCTTTCAACAAAGGCCAGCTCCAGGAAGTACAGATTTAAAGATAACCTAAACACAGGGAAGTCCCAGTAAAAAGGTGAGAACCACAGACAGGATCTGGAAAGCGTAGAGAGGCAGGGCTTTGGAGATTCTACAGGTTCCAGGCATTTAAAGGATCCACTGGAGGTAAGAACTTATGAATATCAGGAGTTCCCAAAGCTGTCATCCTCTCCCAAACTCACTGATACAACTCACACTCAATTAAATGGTGCCTTTTCACCACTCTAATCCAGTAGCCTGGCAATAAGACAGCTGTCTGCGACATAATCTCACTGTTTAACAGACTCCTCAGTTACCAAACCTTCCACATACATTGAGCGGCGGATGTGGATATATCCCCTGCTCCCTGTTCCAAAACAAACAAAAGAGCAACAACAGTTCATACCCCAGAACAGTTCAAAGAAACTGGGAGCACTCAGGCCCATTTGAAGGATTTGCAGAAAAGGGCCTGCTTTTCAGAAGTCTGGAAACTATCCAGAATCAGACACTCCTTGCTGAGGAGCTCAAAAACCAGAAAATTTCTTCCTGACAGCTAGAGTTCTTAAGGGCCTAGGCTCAACCAAAAGTTTGCCTATTTCTAGACAGAAATAATTCTAGCCAGAGCAAGAAAGATTCAAATTTGCCACTTAGACCATGTTACTGTAAACCTCTCAGGAGAAATCTCAAAGGATGTCAAGATCACTGTAACGGCGCTCTTGGCAGGCTGTTTGGCCCAGTGCCAGTAGGACATAGGGAACTATTGTCTTACTTTGTTGCCTCGACTCCTCTGTCTTGCCACCTCCTATTCATGTAGAAATAGCTGTAGGGCTCTCCCAACCACAAATCTGGTCTGCCTTGCATTGCCTCATGGCAGGAAGCCTTCTCTGATCCCTCCAGACCATCTGGTTCTCATCTGCTAGGTCCCTAGCGGAATTTACTGTCAGGACCTGTCAGAGTACAGCCAGGGGAGGCCCACATTTCTTCCATGACATTCCAAAATGTGAGTGTTTGATTTTTACATTTAATAAATCCACACACACAAACCCAATATAAAAATAATTATGCTTTTCAAAAGAGAATTTGGGGATTTATTCATAAATTAGTATCATTTCATTATATACCATAGGAGGTATGGTTTAGTAATAGGATTCAAGTTGAAAGTTGTGTGATGAAATTGTTCTCTTGATCCTCATTTTAAAATAATGGCCATAGGGTAAATATGAGGCCCATTACTGTGAGGTTTTGACCAATGATCTCCTGGACTCACAGGTTGGGTCAACCACACCACTCATCTGTCCTTGAACCAGATATTTTCTTATCACTCTGTATTGAGCTTGAACTTTTTGCTTTTATTTTATTCTTCAGTTGTTCTTGTATTTAGTTCATTTATTCACAATTATATTTTAAACTGATGCACTGTGGCATATGCTTCTAAGCTCCAACACAGGGCTGAAACCCCACCAAGAACTCAATAAGTAACCACCATCATCCGTCTTCATAATGCTGACATTTGCTGAGTACTCATAGCCACGTGCTGTACTACAATCACATTTAGCTCGCTTAATATTACAAAGGTAATGTTATAATTATGAATATTATTTCCTTATCAAAGAGGCAGAAACTGAGGCTCAGAGATACTTAATGATCAACACCAACCAAATTCATATTCAAACCCTGAACTCTTTCTGACTCCAAACCTGAGGCTCTGGGACACTCAGCTATGCTACCCTCTTAGCATCTATTCATTGATTAATTTAGTTCACAACTGACCCTAAGCTGAATGCCCCTCTCCTTGTCATACTTAGGGTTTGCCAAGGTACCACAAAGGCAAGACTTTGTTGCCCTTAACTTTCACCTTTGTTTTCTGTTCTCGTCTTAGAAACATACCTTGTTTACCTTGCCCCTACATCATGTCAGTGAGTCACTTCTGCTTCTAGAATATGTCTAGAATATGTGAGTAGCAGCTTTGACAAAGGGAATCTTCACAGGAGCCACCCATGAGCCCCAGGAAGTGGAGGCTGTCTCTACAGAGTTAAGTCAGATCTCACTCCAGTGAGCCACACTGCAATAACAAGGACCAGGTCACTACTTACTTTCTATTGCTAGAATTGGGTGGCAGATAATCCAGCAACAGGATTTTGGAGTCACAAGTCAGACCCAGAACCGGAAAATGACCCTCTAGAGCCTCTCTGCTCATCTCAGAGCTTGGTTCACTTTCTTGTAAGGTTGCTGACTAAACCAACTAAACCAAATCATTTTCTGGACTCTGATTCCACTGGGTTTTAATTACTTGTGTGTTAAAATGTTGAGCCTGCTTAGTGTGACCTATGGCTGATTCGAGAAACCTTATCAGTTTATAAAACAAAAGATACTTTCTACAGCCAAAAAAAAGAATCCCCTGGGCCAAGGGAAAATGGCTTCCTGATGAGAGGGAAGAATGTTTTTTCTCCCTATAAAAGTCCCTTCTTGTCACACGTGTAAGAAGCATTCCTCCTTCAGAAGCAGCGACTGTACCTCATCCACTGCTCCACTCACCTGTCACCTGTTTATTGAGAACTTTTTGAAGGGCTTTAATAATCACAGCGCAACTGAAATTATGTTAGTGTTTGAGAAAATACCATCATTTAACATTGCTGTGAATATACGCCAATGAGGAGAGAGAGAAGTAGGAATACATATGTGTGAATATGATTTTTTCCCAACAAAAAATGTGTCCAATATGAACCATACCCACCCCTTAAACTTTTGCTTCAAAATGGAAATATTACTTTCTGTGTCTACATGCAGAAAATTGGTGGAATACGTATGCATGTATTGATATACTGATGGGTTGAATATTTATCATCTGAATTTTATTCAAAGCCTTCTGTAAGTGCCTCTGTCCTATTGAAAAGGCCTCTTGTATGTTTGGGTTTAAAGGGAAAATTAAGTCAGAAAAGTGAGCCCAGGAAGAGCCAGGTTCCCTACAGGATGTTACATCTTAAAATAAACCAGGCCCTTTTGCAACCTTCGTTTGCTCTGTTGGACATCCACTAGGGAACAATTTAACATGAGAGAACTGGGCTTACCTTGAAGGAAAAACACGTGCCTGCTGCTTGTTGTGGTCACTGGGGAGTGAAATAATAAAGAGCAGGACCCTTGTAACATTTCAGGAAAATTAGCTAGCCTCCCAGTAGCCCATGTATCAGTGAGCTAAGGGTTGAGGCTGACTGGATGCTAGCTACAGATTCCAATTCTCTAATTTGTGTGCACAAAACAACCAAACAAATTCTCATTTGTTATACAACAACTTGGTCTCCCACTGATTGGAACATAGAGTAGAGAAACAGGAATATGTCTTTCTCAGGCATATTAATAGATAGCAGACTTGAGACCAAGGGAGGAAAAGGGTAGAGATGATACCAAGTCTGTAAATTATTTGCACTTAACAGCAAGTTTTAGCTAGTCCCAGGCGCCTTCCTCCCCACATTCAGGTTGTGGCCAGATGGTTTCCCCCGTGAGCCATCCAACTCTAGGAATATATATATATATATGTATATAAGTTATTCTGTTCATTTACAGTAAGCAGCATTAATCCATGAGCTCAGCCTCAAGGTCAGACAAATGTTAGAAGGAAAAACATTCTCAGGAAGAAAGCCCATTATTTCTACCCTGTGTGAAGATGGTGATGTGTTTGCCATTTTGGATCCAGGATGTTGATTCTACTCCTTTTTTTTATTTTCTAGCTCTGAGCTTCATCCAATTTGCAACAAATCTGTTTTGAGACAAGAAGTTGATGATATGACTCAGTCTAGGGGTCAGAGAATCTCCATGGAAGAGGATGATGAGTCCAGCTATGGCAGAGGATTTGACATGATGTACGGTGAATTTGACTATGACTTATGCAGTGAAGTGGTTGATGTGACCTGCTCCCCTAAGCCAGATGCATTCAACCCATGTGAAGATATAATGGGGTACAACATCCTCAGAGTCTTGATATGGTTTATTAGCATCCTGGCCATCACTGGGAACATCATCGTGCTGGTGATCCTGACTACCAGCCAATACAAACTCACAGTCCCCAGGTTCCTCATGTGCAATCTGGCCTTTGCTGATCTCTGCATTGGAATCTACTTGCTGCTCATAGCATCGGTTGATATCCACACCAAGAGCCAATACCACAACTATGCCATTGACTGGCAAACTGGAGCAGGCTGTGATGCTGCTGGCTTCTTCACGGTCTTTGCCAGCGAGCTCTCAGTCTACACTCTAACAGCCATCACCCTGGAAAGGTGGCATACTATTACCCATGCCATGCAGCTGGACTGCAGGGTGCAGCTCCGCCATGCTGCCAGTGTCATGGTGATGGGCTGGATTTTTGCTTTTGTAGCTGCCCTCTTTCCCATCTTTGGCATCAGCAGTTACATGAAGGTGAGTATCTGCCTGCCCATGGATATTGATAGTCCTTTGTCACAGCTGTATGTCATGTCCCTCCTTGTGCTCAATGTCCTAGCTTTTGTAGTCATCTGTGGCTGCTACACCCACATCTACCTGACAGTGAGGAATCCCAACATCGTGTCCTCCTCTAGCGACACCAAGATTGCCAAGCGCATGGCCACACTCATCTTCACTGACTTCCTGTGCATGGCACCCATTTCTTTCTTTGCCATTTCTGCCTCCCTCAAAGTGCCTCTCATCACTGTGTCCAAGGCAAAGATCCTCCTGGTCTTATTTTACCCCATCAACTCATGTGCCAACCCTTTCCTTTACGCCATTTTTACCAAGAACTTTCGAAGGGATTTCTTTATTCTGCTGAGCAAGTTTGGCTGTTATGAAATGCAAGCCCAAATTTATAGGACAGAAACTTCCTCCACTGCCCACAACTCCCATCCAAGGAATGGCCACTGCTCTTCAGCTCCAAGAGTCACCAATGGTTCCAGTTACATACTTGTCCCTTTAAGCCATTTAGCCCAGAACTGAAATATAATGTGAAAAATGTATATGCTTGTTACATGACAATTACATCGTCCTTTGAAGAGGAGGCCAAGGAATAGCTATCAGCATTTATACATATTTCATCTAATTGAATTCCTGGCTATCTATAAGGAAAAATGGGTCCAGAACTACTAATTTCATGTGACACATTAGGAAACTCAACTATTAATAATAAAAATTAAAATACAACACTATATCACATTTGTTTTATGTTTTATAATGTTCAACATGATTTGTTTGGATTATCTCCACTGATCCTCATAAAATCCTATTAAACAGGCAGGGCATGGATTGTTCTTCGAGTTTTACCAATGAGGTAATCAAGACTCAAAGAATTCAGTGTCTTATTTTAAATTGCAGGAGAGACAGGATCAGGCCTCCCAGAGAACTTCCAAGGGATGCGCCACAGAATCCGTGCCTTTATCAGACAAATGTTTATTGAGCACCCATGACGACTTTTCAATGGGTCAACTTGGACAGACTAGAGAACATTTCCCAGGATTCCCTTCCTCATGTGTTTCCAGTTAGGGTGGGCCACAGGAAATTTCTTGGGATGATGGGAAGTCAGAATAAAGAAACAGCCGTTTTGTAATTCAATAGATTTTGTTGCTAACGCTGACAAAGCTCATTGCTATGAAGAAGCAGCAGGGTCTATAATTGTTCCACTTTCCCCTGGATCCTCTTAAGGTTGTCTAATTCCTGGGCCCTGCTTGTGGTTTAGCTGCATGATGAAGGGCCTGGCTTCTATAGGATACCTTAATTGCCAAGGTCAGAGGCAACATGAATGGAAACAGGACCCAGTTTATCTTCTTGGGGTTGCACCTTGTGCTATGGCCTCTAGCATGTCCATGATCTCTCCTTTACAACTGCCTGTCATGAGGACTTTAAGCTCCACCATCAGCTGTGGAGATAACATTCTTACAGCAATTGCTCAGTCAGGCCCCAACTGTACAGGCCAATTCTCTGTGACAATATTAACCACCTACATGTATATGTGGGCATACATATGTATGACTGATTCTTCTTCTCTGATTGAATCCTACCAGAAGATATACCTAATATTTGATATGCATATGAATTATGATGTGAAGAACATGAAAGATTTAGAATCAGACAGAGCTGAGGTTTTATTCAGTCTCCATGATAAGCCCATACTCAACCACTTCAGGCTTATTATCTTTACACACACACACACACACTTTGGGGCTCACAAAATGGAGTGGATAAGAAAATGGCTGCCTACCACCTACTTCTATAACTGGTTTGGTGTGTGTTAGTTTACTTCTGTCCTCTCAGACCAGTACCTGGACTAGCAGCCAGCTTTCCTGACCCTCAGTCTAGAACCCATTCCATTACAGTGTATTATCCCTGATAAATAACTACACTACCCATGTTAATTCTCAAAAATGACCCCATCTGAATAATTGAATCATAAATATCCACCATAAATTTCACCAAGCACAGTGCCTTAGCTGGCACATAAAGTTGAGTGTCCTCTCCGAGTACCATCTTTCAATGTCAAAGCCGATCCTTCCTCCTTTGGCAAACCTTTCAAAAGTTGATCCCAAATACATTAAAGGGAAGTCTTTTAGAGACTGGAAAAAAGAAAAACAATCATCTCTGCCCATCAAACCTGGAAACATCTGGATGTATTATGAACATCAAGTGAAAAAAATAATTTTCCTTGTAAGTAGTCTAGAGCTTCATTGTCTATTACAGTAGCCACTAAGTCACAAGTGGCTATTGAGCACTTGGAATGTGGCTAACCTGAATTAAGGTGTGCTACAAGTGTAAAGTATACACTGAATTTCAACTATTTAGTACAAAGGAAAAAAAGAAGGTGAAATAGCTTGACAGTTCTTATATTGATTATGTCCTGGAATACTGTTGTTTTAGATATATTAGAACACATATGAAACATTTAAAATTAGTTTTGACTATTTCTTTTTTACATTTTTAACGTAGCTTCTAGAAAATTTAAAACTATAGATGTGGTTTACGTTGCATTTCTACTGGAGAGCAAGGATCTATAGGTCTACAAAAACAAAGGATTTTCACTTAGCATTTTCCTCCCCAGCCTCTGAACTCCAGTTTGCTACACATTGAGCTGTCCCAACTCCATCTTCAGTCACTCTTCTTCCTTGATTGTGGCCAGAAGTAAGCTATTTCTGAGTTTGGACTCAAAAGAAAGTATAAGCTAAATTGTAAATATGATTGAGTAGTAATTATCTCACAACATCATTGCAACATTGGTTTAAGAGGCTGTGACACAGACAGGCAAGAATATGTTCAGAGACAAATATACACTGAGAGAAGATTCCACCCATCACTCTGGCACAATAACACTGGTAAGAGATGGAACTCTTCTTAAATAAGCAAACATATTTCAGGGTAATTAAATTCAGGGCATCTAAACACTTTAGATAAGTCTCAAGGGAAAAGCAATACATCCTACACTCCTGTATTGGGGATAAAACCCTATGGAATCCATTATACAAACTTCACTTCCCCCAACAGTGATCGTTCAGGTTATACATTCAAAGCAATGACCCCAGAGTAGCTGGTCAGTCCTGTTGGTGAACCAGATGGAAACAAGCGTGCAAGAGCATGTGCGCGCGCGTGCACACACACACACACATATACATACATCAAAGGAAGCTTCTAAATAATATAAGCCATTTGGGGTTTTCTTTAACTTTTAAACTTTTATTTCAAATCTCAAACATGATGATGAGGACTACTAATTGCCAGAAATTTCTTTAAATGACCATGTCTCCAAGCGCTAATGTTTAAAGCATTAGCTGCCTGTACAACCCAGGTTGGGTACTTCTGTGGGAATTCCATTTGGTCATTATGGTGCAAACTGGGTACATGTCAGCCCTGCATATTACCCTCCTTCCCTGTCCTCACCTTGGACTGTTCCCTTGTCTCTTTCTTCAAACATTGACCCCCATAAACTCCTTCAGCCCCATCCTGGCTGGCTTCTTTATTGTCTTTCTCCCATCTCCCTTTCCTCTAGATATGCCCTTACTGAATCCCAAGAAGTTGGACAAAGTAGGATCCTTCTTAGATGGGTTGGAACAAAGAGACGGAATGGGTAAATCCAGAAGTCCCTAGCTGGCAGAGTGAAGACATGAAATGGGCACACATATTGATAAACCATTTTTATTTTGCCACAAATAGAAACAGTAATGAGGGATGGGCTGCTGCACTGGAGGATATTACTTCTCTATGGGCTCCAAGTATTAAAATGGGGTGCTCTTTGGGCCTCATTTCTGAGTGGGTTAACTAGAGGAAGGGAGAAAAACAGAGGAAATCTTGTACCAACAACATGCTGCAGCTCTTACCCCAAGTAGCACTGTGTTTTATTTAGGCCAGCATCAAAGGCCTTTCATTAGAAAATCAGAAAAAAGAATCGCTGAAACTTTTGGCCTCAAGCTTTGGGTTCGTAAGTGTTTTATTAGGGAAGTTTATAAAGGCATAAGCAAGGAATGAACTTTCAGCTTCTGCATAAGAAGGGTACTGGAGAGAATAGAAAAAAAATATATAGAATGCTTTATTTGTTGAAAATATAACCTAGTCTAAATAAACTAAATTAGAGTCAGCACAAAATAAAGCCCAACCATAAGGTTACGCTCACTGGTTCTCATCAAAATGCTTTCGGCTACAAGCAATGGAAACTACAACTACAACTAACTAAAGTGATAAGACCAGTTCTAGAAGGTGCTTTCAGCTCAGATTGAAAGCTTAATGGTCCCAAGGACCCAGGACCTTTCCACCCTTTTCCTCTGCCAGCCCTACAGTGCTCCACCATGTCTACTGGGAGGCAGGCTCATCCATTAGCAAGGTGAAAGAGAGGGCTGGATTAGGGGAGATGGCTGGGTGGTCAACCTCATCCTCTGATTTGAATCAAGTCAAATCCTCCCATGGGACAAAGCCATAGGAAGTGAGATCAGGATATGTATGATGCCTTCACACCTCTGCCTCATCCTTCCTGCCCCTTTCCCTCTACTGATTACCTGCAGCCCAGCTCCTCTTCCCTATGTTAGTCTGTTCCACACCTCCCTAGAACAAACCCTAGAAGCTACTTAGATATGAAGAGACATTGCCTAAGAAATTCCCTATTTGAGACCAGGTGTGGCAAAGAAAAAGGAGAAAGGAGGAGAAAAAAAAGAGGAGGAAGAGACATAATTATTAAAATAAATGGATTAGAGAGGACAAAGGAAACAATGAAGAAAAAAGAGGGGCTGGAACAGTGGCTCAACAGTTGGAGCACTTACCTGGCATGTGAAAGGACCCAGATTCAAACCCCGGTACCACAGACCCAGCTAAGTGAGATAAAGGCCAGAAGAAAAAATAAATAAAATTGATTCTCTCTTTCCCTCTCTCTACATACACAACTAAGTGTCAGGAAAATAAAAAGCAAATGAAAAATAAAATTGATTTTCTCTCTCTCTCCCCTTTTCCCTCTCTCTTTAAAAAAAAAAAGAAAAAGAAAAAAAGAAGAGCAAGACAAATCAAAGAAAGGTTTCATGTGGAAGAAAACCAAGCCCTGACTCTGACCCTTTATGCCAGTACTCATTCATCGTCGTCTTAAGAAAATCCCTGCACCTTGATGCCAGGAGGTCAACCAGGAACGAGCTCAGGCTTAGATCCCAGTAGAAAGGCCCAACGGTCCAGGTTTCCAGGGGCTCCATATCCTATGATCCAGAACTCTTAATCTAGTTCAAAGGATGAGTAATGGAAAAACGTTTCTGAGGGTCTTCAAAGCCTCCTCGCCTCAGACATCAGACAACGTGAAGACAGCTTGACCCTCTCCATCACATCCTCTTCTCTCCCATAGCATTAGCCACAGCCCTGCTCACTCTGTCTAGGATAGACAGGCCTCAAAAATGAATAGAATCCCACAGCTTGTAAGAGCATTCTATTCATTGTGCCTTACTCCTTTTTTTTTCTCCTGTTGTTGTTTTTAAATCCCAAGACATAATACATACATAAAAAAGGAGAAAATCATTAAGAATCCTCTTATTTTTGTGATAGTCACCACATAAGATGCACAGAACATCTCTGGCTCTGCATTTAGAGAACTTTCAGACAATTTCCCCTCCACCCACATATCATTAGCGAGGGTCATTTAAACTGCCAGGTATTAATGATCTGCATAAAGATGTAGCTTGGCGAGACAATTTTAAATCACTTCACAAATAGCAGAAGCTACCACAGAATTTCTGTTTTCAAACAATGAATTTACCAAATAACTTTGTGTTCCCTATGGAAAGCAGGTAGTCAGGACAAGAGAAAGGAAAGGGTAGCCAGGGCCTCTCTTGAGACTTTGGCCACCTCTAATACGTCTGGCTTCCTGCCTGCAATCTACCAAGTGGGGAGAGATTGTATTCCAGGACTTGGAAGAGTTATTTTCATCTGTCCTCCCAAACCAGGATGAGCCTGAGAAGTGTGAGAATTGTTCAGCACCACCACTTCCCAGGACAGTCCTGCTGTACCCTCAAATGCATGCAGTCATGGAATTGCAGGACTGATAGAAGCCAGGAATTTTGTTTGTATGTTTTTAAAGAGAGACAGAAAGAATTCATTTTGTCTTTTTTCATCTGGTTTTTGTTTTTCTTCCTCTCATTTGCGTATGTGATACCAGAGATCAAACCCAGGTCCTGGCACATGCCAGGCAAGTGCTGTATGGCTGAGCCACCTCTCCAGCCCAAAAAATTGTTTACCCAGGACCCTCACTCAAAGATCAGAAAACATAAAGGGGAAGTGACTTTTCCAAGGTGATATAGCTGATAGAGACTAAACAGGAGTGGGATTCACCAGAGCTCTCCCTTAGAACTTCCCAAGACAGAGGGCTTACCAGCATCTCCACACACACACAAGTGTAGTCCACACTTAACCAGTCAGCCTTCCCGAACTAGGGCTGAGATAAAACAACGCCCATTATGGGTGATTTTAGAAGACTTCCAAAGACTTGTAGGAATTCACTTTCTTCCTTTTTGGTTTATATTGGTTTCTCATCTTTGTTTGCTCAAAATGCTCCATTAGAAGAGGAAAATTTAGGTGCACCGACTTCAGGTGACCACCGCAGGACAAATAAAATGCCTGCCATTTATCTGCACCCTTGCATTGGTCTATAAATCCCCTGGAGACAATTGCAAATTCTCTGCCTCCAAAATTAATTAAGGTCTCCTCTCTGCACAGAAAGGGAAGGGAAGAGAATGGAAGTGGAAGGAGAAAGAAAGATTGAGCAGAAGATGAGGAGGAGGGAAGGAAAAAAAAATTTTTAATGTGAAAAAGCCATGAAGAATAGACTGTCTCTGTCTATGGAGTGATGGAATGTGTAGACCACATCCCTACAGCAACACCAACAAAATTCTCCTTCCCATCTCTTCCCTGTGAGCATGAGCTGCTTCCAGTCTAAGTCCCCAATACTACAACCCAAAGCAATACTTCAGGAAATGTCCCCCCCCTGGAGCTGCTGGGGCACAGGTTGTAGGTTAACCAAGCCCTCCTCCCCAGGAAGTCTGGAATGCTGAAGGCAGCTTGGGTTTCCATGTATTTCACCGAAGAGTTTTAGGTCAAAATTCAGAAACCAACTTACTTATGGGAGGGAATCTAATCTGAAGACATAAGGACCAGCATTTGGAATTGTGCAAATATTTTGTGTTGGGATGAACTAGATCACTGGAGGCCACCTCCAGAAAACAAATCTAACTCTGAAGAAGCCCACACAAGTTCATTTTTCCAATTCATTTATTCATTCAACAAGTACTTATCAAATGCCTACTATAATCCAAGCACAATTCCTGACTCTGGAAATACAGTAGTAAATAGACAAAGACTTCTACCCTGGAAGATTTTACATTCTAGTTGAGGTGAAAAATGACATGCAACCTAAATAAGTGAAATGCATCGATGCAACACAGTGACAAGTGCTGATGACAAAAATCAGGGAGAAGGATGTGATATAACACATGGGGGTCATCAGAGGCCTCAATAAGAAGTTGACTGAGATTTTTTTTATTAAGGAGCTGAGTGGTTGTACAATCAAAAATATGTATAAAGTAACAGTATGATATGAACTTGATCTTAAACCATAGTTATCCCTAAGTTGCCCATACCCCAATCTCTAGATTCTTCTGTATCAGGCCCCTATAAGAGATTTAAATATGTATATATATGTGTGTGTATATATATGTGTGTATGTGCATGTATATAAATAAAATCATGAAATTTTCAGAATTAAATGATTGCATAAGTATTATTTGACTTCTGGCAGGGGCGGGTTAAGAGTATGCTACACTGCTGATTGTCTCCCTAGATCCCTCCCTTTCCTCCCTCCCTCTCTCATCACCATGCCTCACCCCCTCCCCCACCTACATGTCTATGGTTGCCCTAGATTATGTTTTGACTAGAGATTTAAGGAAGCGGAAAGTGAGACATGGGTATGTTGAGGGAAGGGTGTTCCAGGCAAAGGGAACAAGTGCAAAAACTCTCAGCTTGAGTGAGCCTGGTATGTTCCAGAAAAACATTATTGGGCTAGAGCAGTGCAAAGTGGGTCAGGGAGAGTAAGGTGGACAAGACAAAAAAAATCTGCATGAAGACAGATCATTTGGATTTCCTTATTTCTGAAAAGGTAGGAGCTGAGTGGTCATACACATACACACACACATACACTGAAAGGAAGTATTGAACCACCTGTGCAGACCACCTGGCCTCTGATTTAACCCTAGGAGATCTATTTGAATGCCAATCACTTTTAATTTCCTTAGATAGCTTGCTCCACTTCATCTTCCCCTTTCCCTGTCACCCTGGTGTCCCTACCCCACACTCTGATCCTCTGTAGCCATCCCTCCATCCTCCCTACAGCAAAGCTGCTCTCCTGTAGAGCTGTCATTTTGGAAAGGATATGATAAATGGCTCACACCACAATGATGATAATCTCTTACATTTCAGTGGGCTTTTACACATTCTGGCTTACATTGGCTCATTAGATCCTCAAAACTTTCCTGTGAGGTAGAATGACCCAAGAAGTCAAAGGTCCAGTGCTTTCTCTGATATGTGAATGCTAATCCAAGACAAGGAGGGGAGGGAGGACATAAAAAGGAAAGGGAATTTCATCAAAACAGAGGAAAGATCAGAAAAGTGGACAAAGGGAATTGAGGGGGAAGGAAGAGGAGGGGAAAAGGGAAGAACAGCAAAGGAAGGAATCTGACTGAAATTTCATAAGTGCATGCATGAATATACCACAGTGAATCTCAACATCAAGTATATCCATAAGACACTAATTTTTAAAATATATAAATAAGTTGCAGAAAGATCAGTAGTGGAGAAAGTGCTAGGCACTAAATTAGTGCTTTCATGAATAGTCAAAATGCATCATAACATATATAACTAAAAAGAATTGACAAAAGAAAGAAGAGGAGGAAGCTGAAGAAGGAGGAGGAGGAGGAGAAATTACCATCCGAAGGTCAAGTGACCAATCCAAGGTCATGCAGCTACGCTATGGCAGAATAAGAGAAGAATTCAAGCCCCTTGGTTCCAGTTCAGACTGCCTCTTAAATGATTATCAACTGAATGTATCCACTTTTTGGAATCACATTAAAGTAGAGCTGTATTGGCATGAATAAAGGGCCTTGGCCTGGATCAGTCACCGCCGGCAGCAAGACAGGTCCAGAGCTGGCCAGCGACAGTACACCAACACGTCTTAGCCTTGATGAAATGATTACTCAGATGAACAGGAGAAACGGAGTCTCAAAGCACAGTCCAGCACTCAGTGGAACAGTATTTTCATGAACTCTCTGTAATACCAATCTCCTCCTGCTCCTACACACAGGGGCCCCCTAGCTGGCATGTAGATGAGATCAGTAAAAGCCAGAGAGAGAGAAAAAGATAAAGTCCATGAAGTGTACTGTGGCCCAGGAGAGCCCTAACTCATGGCCCCATCTTGGCTGCAAGCTGATGTGGTTAAGAGTATAAAAACTCTAAGGTGTTCCCTCAAGAGGAGAATAACCTTTAAGAGTTTCTGTGCTCATCCATAAGAGAACTCATTTGTTGGAGGAGAACAAGTCCATTGTATGGACTTGACCATTTTTTTCTGCTGCAATGAGCCATTTCACAATTGAGTAATGGCTGCCAATGTAGGAATCTGAGAGCAGAAGTGCCCTTAGACCTGAGGAAAAATGCTGTGGAGGACCCCTGGTGGCCCGCCTCTGGCCATGTTAACCATAGGCAAGGAGTCTGGGGTCCCACAAATCCAAAAGGACGAGACCACTCATTCCTTCACTGAACATAGTCATAGGAAATGTTCTTCCTACCCACACAAGTCTGCCTCGTCACCCCCGGGAGGGTTGAGGGTTTGATGGAGCTCAGAGGCACAGGCTGGGATGAATAGAGTCAGGGTGGGAAGAAAGGTCATGCAATAGGCCAGTACTTCTGTTAGCACTTTCTTGAGCCTTGTGAATGGTGGAGGTGGAATTCGTAAAGCAGTACAGGTGAATTGGTGTCCCCCTATAAGGTCACTGCTGAGAAACTCTCTCCAACCATAGCTTGCAGGCTTGTGTTGTCACTTTCACTTGAGACAGATCCACATGGATCATTCTCACCACATCTCATTTGACATATTTATCAAAAACCCATCTACCATAGTTTAGATCTTGAATGTCCCCAAGACCCAAGTATAAGGCTTGGTCCCCACGGTGGTAAGACTAGGAGGCTGTGGAAACTTTAAGCGGTGAGGGCTAGAGGGAGGTCTTTGGGGCTTGCCTTTGAAGGGGACTGTGGGACTCAAGTCCCTTTCTCATTTTCTTTTGCTCCTTGGCCACAAGGTGAGTGGTTTTGCTCTGCCACATGCTCATATCCATGATGTGCTGCTTTGCCACAGGTCCCAAGTAACAACATCAATCACGGACTGAAACTTACAAAGCTATGAGCCAAAACAAACCCTTCCTCTCTTAATAAGTTGATTATCTTAGGTATTTTGCTATAGTGACAAAGCTGACTCACCTTAGCATCCCAGTCTCCATGTCCTTCCCCACTCCTGCACCTTCCTAGTGACTCCAGCATCCTTCAGCCAAACTCCACTTCAGCCCTACCATGTACCAATTAACTCATTTCCAGGGCCTTACGCTTTCATGCACTTTGGCAACTTGTAACCACATCCTGATCTCAAACTTCCCAAAAATAGACCTTGCCCCTCTGAAGTCTTTCCCTTCAGAAGCCTCCTCCACCACCTTTCTCAAGCCTGTCCTCCAGGATCATGCCTTATCCCCCAGGCTGCCATGCCTACACCCAGAAGGCCCTCCCTATATTTGTCTGCCTGCACATCTTCCACATCTATGAAAACAGCTCAAGTATCACTTTTCATTCATACAATGATTAAGCACTTACTAGGAAGCAATATTGCAAAACTTAGCAGAATGTCTTCCTTCCCCCACAGAAATTAGCTCAGGAAATAGACAGGTAAATATATTTTTCCATTTATGTGATCATTTAAGGTTGCTATGCAATCATAGGTTTGTGCAAGATTCAATTTTACCAGGCAAGAAACCATGTCCAGCAAGAGAGAAAGACTACTGCCTGGTGCTTTAGGCATACATTTACCTTCTTCGAAGTATATACAAACCTGCACATGCAAAATGGGAACATCCTCATTTGATTCCTTCTACTGATAAACCTCTTGAACATAAGTTTATGTTTGGAAATACAGGAGCTTCTATTACTATTACTATATAGCTCTTACTATGTGTCTGATGTTATGCTATGAATATACACTGTGACTTCAAATAATTATTCCAATCATTCTGCAAAACAAGTACTTAAGTACCATCCAAATTTGCAGATACAAAAACTGAAGTTTAAAAAAAATCATCCAACTTTAAATGGCTAGTAATTGGCTAAAACAGGATTCTCTTATTCATGCATTCAATCAATCAATAGTTGCTGAGCTCATAGTGTGTACTAGGTATGCCAGACTCCATGGACACAGACACATCCACAATAGACAAGGCAGCCACTGCCAGATGGAGCTTGCATTCTGGCGGGGAAGACAGATTATAAACAACTAAGTCAAGAAAGAGGCAACATAGCAGATTGGGACAATGCTAAAAATAAATCAATAGATAATGTAATCAGGAGGATCTGGGAAGGGGGTGTATGTTATCTGAGACAGGACAGTCAAGAATCTGTCTGGGTGCAAAGCCCTGTTCTTTCCACAATCCCTTCTGTCACTCCAGTGTCTCTCTTCAGTTTATGAGGCAACCAACTCTGGTTCCACATATCCTATCACTTATTCCAAATCCAGCCAATGTTTGCAAATCTTACCATTGCCGCTGACCCTCAAATTATTTTCCTAAGATACTGCAGAATTTGTATAATGCTTCTTGCCCTCAACAGAATAAAAAGGAGATGTGTGTGTGTGTGTGTATAGTGTGTGTATATATATAGTGTGTGTACATATATATAGATATGTATATACACATATACATATCTATCTATATATATATATATACACACATATATATATATATAGATGCATGACCAAAGAGGAGGAGGGATCGTGAGTTAATTCATGACTAATGTATGCTTCACTGGCTGTGGATAAATTAGTTAGGTCACTGTGATAAGCAGGCTGCGATATTATTCCCCTACAGTGCCATGATTTGATCTGAAAGAGGATAAAGCTCATTCTCTCCCTGCTTTCTTCTCTCCTTCACCCCAAATCCAGACTCTCCTTCCTATCAGTGTCCTTCAACACCTGAAATCTGTACCTGTATTAGTTCTTTCCTTTCCTATAACAAAATCCCTGAGGCAATTGACTTCAAAAGAAAAGGTTTACTTTGGCTCATGGTTCCAGAGGTTCCATCACAAAATCAGGAGACCCCTTTTCTTTGGGCCTCTGGCAAGAGAAGCACATCCTGGTGGGAATGTGTGAGAGAGCAAACTGCTTACTTTATGAACCAGAGATAAAAAAAAAATTCAAGAGGAAAGAGGAAGAGGCTGAGGACCCACAATCCCCTTGTAGGACATACCCCCCCCCCAATGACTTACTAAGGTCCTTTTACAAGGTAGCACCTCCTGAAGGTTTCACCATCCCACAGCAGCGCTAGCCTGGAGACCAAGCCTTTAACAGATGAGGCTTAAGGGGGACGTTCAACCCAAAGGCAGTACGGTACTGACCTATCAATCACACGCATTGTGATGGGAAGAAAACACACACACGCCCCAGCACATGTCCAAAGCCCTACTCTGAAGTTTGAACTTCACCCTTTATCTGTCTGGTGACCTTGATGAAATCACTTAGTGTGTAGGATTCTAAATTTCTTCTAAAAATAAGTTGTTGGAAATACTCTATTATTGAAAGGATATGTGAATTAATATATGAAAGAATGTCCAAAAGTACCCAATCGTGAGTACTAATCCAGCTGAAACGGAAAGGTTGCTTGGGAAAGGTACTAATGTGATTTAGCTGACTGAGCTCCTATACCCCCTGTTGCTTTACCCTTAGCAAATGGGGCACACAAAGGCTCACGTGGTGCAGGAAGGAGAGGCAGGGTGCTGAGTGCCAGGGTGGAAGCTGTGGAGCTGGAGCTTACCGGGCAGTTGGATGGGCAGCATTGGACTTCGGGGCACTTGAGGAGGAGACACAGTCAAAGCAAAATGAAGGAGCACTGAAGAGCACTTCCCTAGCAGCAGAGCACAGCCCAGGAGACAGCCAGAGTCCAGCACAGACCTTTGTTTAACAGCCAGACACCAAGGACCAGCAAGACATGATTATCAACAGAAACCAACTTAGCATCACTCAGCTTTCACCCCGAATGCACAGCTGTGAACTCTTCCTGCCAGCACTGTGAGGACCAAGGAGACTTTCTGGTCTAGATCTGGGAAACAAGTCCATAGGAAAATGGAGGCTATGCACATAATGCTAAGAACAGAAAAAGCAACTTGTGAGTGCATGCAATGAACTGACTCGTTAGAAATAAACACTTTTCAATTGCTTAAAAAGTAATACCAAGATGGTCAAACTGTATAGAGTATTATAATCTTACAATGTTTTAAATAAGAAAAAAAAAGGAAATGAAATATCTTTAGACATGAAAGAAACTTTTTAGTTAAGAATGTATGTTACATACATGGTGGCGCATGCCTGCAATCTCAGCCACTCAGGAGGCTGAGGCAGGAGGACCACAAGTTCAAGGCCAGCCTCAGCAATCTCATAAGATCCCGTCTCTAAACAAAAAGGGATAGGGATGTGGGTCAATGGTAATCCCCGGGTTTAATTCCCAGGGTCCTCCCTCCCAAAAAAGGGGTAAAAAGAATATATATTAACAATGAAGTAGGAATTACTGACTAGAAAAACAACAAAATAAAAATAAAAGTTAAAACTGTAAAACTTTTAGGTGAAACAGAAAGTTGTTCTCATGACCTTACATAAGCCAGGATTTCCAAGTCAGAAGCAAAAAAAAAAAAAAAAAAAAAAAAAAAAAAAAAAAAAAAAAAAAAAAAAAAAAAAAAAAAAAAAAAAAAAAGACTAATCATTAAAAAAAATAAATTAGAATAGATCAAAATTAATCATTTTGCTCATTTAAAAAATGAAAAGGCAAGCCAAAACCTAAGGAAAAAACATTCAAGTCATATCTGATAATGGATTAATACTCGGAACACATAAAAACTACCTACAAATGAACATACAGAGATATGCAAACCAACAAATAAAACCAGGAGGGCAAAAACATCTACTGTATGACCCAGAAACTCCACCTCTAGTTTAC
>PVKS010021369.1:0-35365 GCA_004027875.1 Aplodontia rufa | reverse complement strand
ATGCCTGTCCACACCACCATACATCGCACCCGGTTTGGACGAACTCACCAAGCTCTTTCCAGAGCACGAGACCCCGCCACCTTCTGTACTGCAACTGCGCATCCTGTGCGCGTGCCTCCTCCATGTAATTTCTTTTCTCCTTCTCTACATAAAATCAAATCTCTACATTTTGACATACGCCAACCTTCACCTACACTTGCCTTCCATCATAGCTGCGTACCGCTCCTCCCACAGGTCCACGGCCTCACCTACGCCCATCTGATCCTGCTGGTAACACGGGAGCTCATGCCTGGACGGCGCAGCTGCCCCAGCTCCCTAGGTGTCCCCACCCAGGCATGCCCTGCGTATAGGACACTTCCGTCAACATGGATATTTGAGCTCCGTGGGCATCTGGATCTTAGTAGCCCAACTCACATCCACGACACTAGACCTTCCATCCTCCCGTGCGTGCATTCCGTGAAATCCCATTGGGCCATTCCGCTCAAACAAGCCTTTTGTGGCTCCACTTCACCTTGGCCTCACTTTATAACAATTCGGCTGCACGGATTCCAAGACAATGCTTTGACAAAACAACATGCATGAAGTACAGCTGATCGCCCCTGATCGCCAAAGGACACACTCCACAGAGGCAGACGACATCACCTCTTGCAGCCTGCACATCACCTCCATCAGTCCCTCTGTGGCCACGCATCAACCTAGAAGCCACAGTCACGCACAAGTCCTTACATCTGCCTCTCACGCGGTGACCATGTAAGATGTCACCTTGCCTCAGCTCAACCGTAGCACTCAGCTTTACGTTCCCGGAACCTTTCCAGACGGATATCTGCCAAGCATTTCCACTGTACCTTGCACCCGGAGTGACCGTAACCCTTCCACGACCGTCAACCTTCCCTGGACTCCTCCTTCAGCTTCTCTGACCCATGCGAAGACCTGTACTCAGCCAAAACGGAACATCAAGGTCAGAGTCCTCCCTGTCATGTTAGTCCTTGCTCTTCCACACTCCTTCACCGACTCCCCGTGGGCCTCCGTTCCAGCATCAGCTGAAGACCTCCCGCAACGGACCTCTCCCTCTACCTTTCTCGCCAAACCCTAGGTTTTCTTTTAATCTGCAGCCCACCCCTTTTTCACTCTACATCAACCGCTTCCTTTTCTTTCACCCACAACCCTACAACCCTCTCTTCACAGTACTAACAACCATACCCGTTCTGCAGTTCTTGGTGACATTCTATAACGCTGCCTGCATTCCAGCACAACAGCTCCTTCCCAAGAAGGCTCCTTCCATCTCACTCCCCGTTCCTGCGCTGCAACCATCCAGTGGGTATACGTGAACACTGCAGCACCGCGCACATCCGCACGCATCTCACCTCTCCTTCCCTTGCGACTCCTACATGCAAATAAACTTGTGTTGAATGACTCAATCACTACCTACTCCTAAAATTCACCTCTGCCTCTTTATAACGCTCTGCTCCAATTCTGTGGGACACGAATGATCCAAGGTAGGTAATTTGGGAACCATCTCCGCCCAAACCTCCCCAAGCTTCAGTTCCCTCCTCGGAAGCCTGGATACCGCAGCATCCTGTGCCACATCTGCAAACGCTAGACATAAGAATGCCAGCATTTGCTTACCATTCCTGGCCTTGGCTCAGACTTCGAAGCAAAAGACCCTGCTCTACCTCATGCTGACCCAATCTTGCACGGTTTTGCTGCTTGCCATGAGAAGCCCACCAGGACATCAGCGATAGCAAAACCTAACCGAGCTGCACAGCAAGACCTGCACTCTGCTTTTTCTATTACCAACTCCTATTTTGGGATCTCGGTACGTGACAGGACACTGTGTGCTTTCATCATTTTTTATAATTTCCGTCAGCGACCACCACCTTCCACGTGAACTTTCAATTATTTTTCCTGGACCAAACAAGGTAAAAGAAAAAAGAAAATGATAACCAAGGAAGTAAGCCACACGGCATGCATCGACACTATTGTCTCTCGTTTGAGGATAGCACTCTAAAAACAAAACAGAAACGGGTCCCCTAACAGAATAAGGCTAAGACACATATAATTGGAATATAGGACCATTTCCACTCCCTTGCCACCCCCCAACAGCTAATGCAATTCACACGGTACAGGTGCAGCCCCACGGACGCTAATTTCATCCATAACTCTTTCGATGAAGTCCAAGTTTCTGTTTCATTAACTAAATGACTTCAGCCATCCAATTCTTGTTGCTACTAATGTGTCACAATTAGAGCCAACGGTCGCCATGGCAACCCTCACCTCCATCCTCAATCCTGAACCGAGGATACTCTTGTTCCGAATCCATCACCTTCTCGCCTCTCCGCAGCGTACACTTACGGTTATCGCTACATTGGAATTCGGTCACCTTGGAATGGGATACGTACCTCCTCATTTCCAACACATGTCACCGGGAGCTGTCTGCCATTTCGCAAACGTGTGCCAACTTCCTATCGTCCCCATGTCCCTTGTAGTTCTGTTCAATTAGGACATAGACCAGTCCAAAAGAATAGATACAAATTCATGTGCGGACAGGGAAAGCTGCACCTGCTTTTCCCCTACAGTTTAAAACAGGACAAAATTTTTAAAAACAACAAAAATAAACTATGTTACATTACAACCTTCAAATGAATCATCCACCTCGTACTCAAAGACACGTTTTTCTGGCCACTCCCCTGAAGCAAGAATATTACTTTCAATAATGTCACCTCCAACGTTTGCACCACCAACGGAAAGAGAGCAGAGGTACACTACTGAAATGCTGTAGCGACACCGGCAAGAGCAGCCACTCCAACCCCCCACGACCAATAGACAGCAAACCTTACTCTACAATTTCGGTCACTGGAAAGCAATTTCCGTACTCTGTAACTGGATGTACGAATGAAGAATAAAATAATGGACCACAGTTCTCCACCTGCGTATCAAAGTCATTCCGGAAATAGAGCCACCTAGGCATACGTACGTTCCCCATGTAGGACACTGGTGCTGGGCCCGTGTGCCCTGGCATCCATGAGTGAACCTGGAAGGACGGCCGTTGCATTCTTCTCCCGACCTTCTGCTCCCCAAACTAAACTCGAGGCCTGAGACACACCAATGCAACGGGACGGTGACGTTTCCTCTCTTGCAGCTTCATCAGAAGCTCCGTGCTCATCACAAGACTGAGGACGGGGCTTCGAACCTCAACGCTACGTACGCAAGGAAGTATCAGAGAAAGCAAGCCATGTGAAAAACTAAATACATTGATTCTCTCCTTCTCTCTCTCCTTCTAGCCGGCACTGAACCCAGAGCCTTGTATACATCAAGCAAACACTCTAACTCTCTGCACAATCCCCACCCTAGTCCCTGCCTACGTAGTCTATCTGAAACCATCCCAGCTGCTTGGGAGGCTGAGGCACGATGACTGCCAGTTTGAAGAGACTCCCTAAACAATTTACTGAGACTCCGTCTCAAAATACAAAATAAAAAGGTCTAGGGATATGACTCACTAATTAAACACCCCTGAGTTTAATTTCCGGAACCAAAAGAAATAAAATCATGTGCAGAAACACAACCCTCTTTCGCCAAAATGACTCGCATTTGGCTCAATAAAGAGATTAAATATTTCATTATACAACACTCATCCCCACTACCAATTTTTTCTTCTAACACAGACAATCACTATTATTTAGTTTTTCAAGTGTCTTTCTGTTACTCCAACACTTAATTTT
Source organism: Aplodontia rufa (assembly GCA_004027875.1). Lineage (NCBI taxonomy): Eukaryota > Metazoa > Chordata > Mammalia > Rodentia > Aplodontiidae > Aplodontia > Aplodontia rufa. Next base: position 31,646 of record PVKS010021369.1, on the reverse strand, counting down.
ATATGTCGTGCTGGGGTTCAAAGCCATTCACTCGCACATGCCAATCAAGCACCGGAACTGCTGAGCCACCCCTCACCTTCTCACTATCAAATTTAAATTCCTCTTAATTTTGTTTTTCAGACCTGAGTATCAAACTCAGAGCCTTCCATACGCTAGACAAGCACTCTTCCACTAACCTAAATCCCAACCCCTATTCTCTTAGTGTTCACATACCCCCAACAAACTATGTATTAAAATTACTCCAATTTAACCCAAAGTTAAAATTTAATTAAATACACTGAAATTGTTAAATCTGACTACCCTAAAAATCTGCAAACTTACCTACAGGTACTTTTTTTCCCCAGTCTTGCAACCCTATAATGGCTGTTAAATGCCTCTCCTTCCTACCCTTAAGTGCTAGTAGGGAATACTCACTCTATCCAAAGACTCAGCAAGGGAGACCTGCTTAACACACTGTCTTAAGCCTAACACCAGAGGCTATCATCGGCTTGATAAGCATGACTCATTAGTCCACCCAGCCACCCCTGAACTTCAATGTCCGATGGAAACCTGAGTCACTTAAATCTACCTGGATAAACCCTCTACAGACGATACTCTATTTCCATCACTGCTCTTTCTGGAATTTCTGAGGACTTCACAGGAATAATTCCAAGTTCCTTACCTTTATTTCCTCGAACGTAAGTCTCCGGGTAGCTCCTCCTTTACTGCGTTCTCGCTCCGAAAACCAGAGAAAAATATTGCACCTCTGAATGATGCTCGTGCAACTATAGAAGTCAAGTCTAAATGTTGCATTTGCAACAAAATACACCAAGAGTTGAGCGAACAAGCCCCGGGTGACTTGATCTTCCTCCTACCTCAGTCTCCCATGCACCTCTGAATGACGCTCCTGCAACTATGAAAGTCAACTCTAAATGTTGCATTTGCAACAAAATACACCAAGACTTGAGCGAACAAGCCCCGGGTGACTTGATCTTCCTCCTACCTCAGTCTCCCATGCGAAGCGTGGCATTCTTCTGAAGTCCGTCCAGGTCTCCAGCGCTGGCAAGCTGCCACGCAGCTACTGCACGATTCCATGCGGACACCTGACTCATCTCCCAATTCCTCAACTTCCTCACATTGGGTTAATGCAGTGTTCACACAATGGTAAGAGTCTGCTTAGAAACAGCGTCACTACTAGAGACGAGCAAAATCTTCTCTTCTAGGTGCATTGAATTTTTTTCATTTACACTACAGCATTCGGTGACACACATTCACAAAGCGGTCTTACCGAAATAAGCTTGCTGCACCTCATTTCCCAGATAGCTCAGGCTTTCCTCTTCCATTCTACATCACACATTGTCCCCTTCAGGGTTGTACAAATACCACCTACATGACATTCCCGGGAGAATATAAAAGCATTTTCTCACATTTTTTTGTATCTCACTACATAATTATTTTTTTCTTGGGAGGACATTAACCAGGGATTGAACCATGGGCCACTTTACCACTAACCTACATCCATCCCCAAGCCCTTTAACTCAGGATCTAAATTGCTAAAGCTCTACTTGAACATGCAATCCTCCTGCCTCATCCTCCAAATTCCTGGGATCACACGAATGTACCACCACGCCTAGCTCACACCCGCAATCTTGTAACACAATAACAGTGGGAAATTTCGACTACCACTCATCTGTTCCTACTCTATCTGTGATATTGCACTCACCTCTTCAACTCCCAATTGTTAACAGTAACAAAAAATCCCCATTTCTTTTTTTAAAAACTCACTCGTCCTCTCTGGGCACCTTCAAAGTACTCACACTTCCTAAATGTTCCTTTCGGCACATAATCGGCGAGATTTGCGTTGTGCTACCTACATCCAGTATTTGGCTTTGACGGAATGTCAAAATGGCGCATTCTCTGACTTGCACGCATTCCAAAGGTCAACGATGCTTTTTCAATACAATTGGTGCATTGGTATCAACATTCATTACTGCTTCATTTTACAAATAATCAGGTCTGAAAAAACAAGTTCAAAATTAAATCTAGCTCCTTTGTAGAGAAATAAATCTTGATTACTGGATCTAAGTAAGAAAAATGAAATCATGTAAGACAACAATTAAGGACTTGTGCTTCCCTAACCACTACACTAACCATCCCTTCCTGTTTTCTTCCGTTCGGTCCCACTTCTAGCCACCCCATCCCCTAACTCGGCATTTGACAGCACTAAGGCAAGATGTGATCGAAAACATTGCCCAGGTGCACTGACACGCACCTGGAGGCCCAGCAACTTGGAAGCCTGAGGAAGGAGGATCACAAGTTCCACACGAGTCGGAGTAATTCAGTGAGACCATGAACAACTTAGATCCTGTTTCAAAAGAAAAAAATAAGAGGGGCTGGGAACGCAGCTTGATGGTGAGGCATCTCCGGGTTCAGTCTTCAGCACCCAAACAAACAAAAAAGAGCCTTAACTCTCCATTTGTGCCTGGGCACAAAAGTCCAGGACCAGCGGTCTTCATTGCATAAACTGAATCCCTGCTCTACTGTGTTCGTGGCCAAATTGAAAACCTTTCATTTACTTAAAAGCAAATCCTTTTTTCCCTTCTTTTCATGCATATATTATAGTGGGACATAATGATGGGATTTGTGGTCAGCTACTCATACATGCACACGGTACAATTTGGTCAATACGCCACCCCCACACACACCCTGCTCCCTCCTCCCATTCCCCACATCCCTTGCCTCTCTTTCTTGCTCCTACATTTTTCCTAAACTATCCAAATTCAGCATCATCACTCCTATACCTATGAAGAACATGTTTTTCGTTGATGACTCTACTATCTACAGTACCATACTAACAAATGCTTGCAATGTACCTTGCTTTAACTCACTTCCAACACTTGCCCTTCTCCTCCCTTCCTCTCACCGCTTGGTATTCTCAGATACAATTCACATTAGGATTAACCATCTACATGTTTATAAACGCATGCACTATAGCTCATTCACGGATCTTACGCAATAAAGGTCAACATTTGCAATGGTGTTACACGGAGCTTTCTGGAAGCTCCGCCACTCTCTCCCCTGTCTCTGAGAAGGTACTAGCAACCTGCCTTGCTACTTCCCCTATCATTTTGTTCACAACACTTTCTCAACCCTCTCCTCTCGGTCCCATAGTTGGATTCCCACTTCATTCGCTTCCCGCTCTACGTCTATGTTGTTTCCTTTACTTACAGGGATTCTTTCTACATTTTTTTCTTTGCTAACAATATTTTGATTCATTCCGACAATCTCTGGTTTTATGGCTTTCTGAATATTTTTCTTAGAACGTTCTTTCCACTCCAAGATTTCTCAAATTTATACTCCAAGTATAATTTCTTCTCCCTTCAACTTCAACTATTTACCGTTTCCTTTCCACACAAGGTATGAAAGACGACTTGCAATGATTGTTCCTTCCATGATGGACAGCCAGCTTACCCCACATTACACACTGGGTAAAACATCTTCGCTTCATGATTTCAAGTGGCACTTTTGTTAAAAACCCAATGTCCACATACGAATCAGTTTCTATGCCTTCTATTTCTGTATCCTCACAACACTAGCACAACAATTTAACTATGCAGGCTTTGATGGACCTTGGCATATATTGTCCAACTCACTCATGGGATTTTTCCAAACCTGTCTTCATTATTGCCTTCTTCAATATCTACTTAATTCTGTTGCAATTCTTTTTTAAATATTTTTTTAGAGACAGGGACAGTCACAGAGACACAGAAAAAATCCATTTTATTACTTCGCAGTTTGTACTGCTCCAACACTTCACTGCATACATGGTGCTGGGGTTTCAACTCATGTGCTTCCACATACCAAGCAAGCTCTGTAACCTCTCAGCCACCGCTCCAGCCCCTCTCTTGTATTTCTTACCGGAATTAAAATGAATCTATAAATACATTCAGAACTGGCCATTTCCTTCCCATCCAGAAAAATGTCTCTTCATACGTCACCATATCTTATCAATGTTTCCTCCTAAATTAGCATAGGATCGGCGGCTGCGTGGTTACGGCGCTTGCCTAAAATGCGCAAGTACGCAAGTTCAAACCCCACCACCACATACACAATGAAGTGTCCAAGGAATGAAAGTTACATGAATAACCAAATAAAAATTACCTCTCTCTGAAAAACAAGAAAAGAAAATTCACTAAGCAGCTTTAAGGTGCGTATGATTCAGGAACTTTAATCAATTAGTGAATGTTTTCATTAACGTTTGACACAAGTGTAACAGTAGGATTCTCACAGATTTCAATCTAAAAACAAGGATTCCCCAAGTTTCCCTACGTCAATTTTGAGGACAAAATAGCACGCAGACCAGTTAAAACATCAGAACGTAAGCCCTGATGTCAGCATTTACAATTCAACGTGATTTTGTGAAACACTTCAGGAAGTGTGACTGGCAGGTGCTCACCTGGAAGAGGCCTACGAGAGGAACCATTCGAATCGCGCAGGGTCCTTCCGCACCTCTGTGCACTGGGAAGATGTGCACATTTCTTTCCTTACACACTTCCCTGCCCTGGGAGAATTCGTGCCTTATGTTTACTTTCCACATGTCAGGGATGAATAACATCGCATATTTAGAGCGTTCATCAAAACCCCAGCAACCATCTGGCCTCCAATCTAGCTGCCTTGACAAACGTTTTGTCAGCTATAATTGAATCTTTTTCAAATATGCGCGGCATATGTACGTTACGGTTGGAAATTCAAACGCGCAGACCATCTCCTCTCCAGCCCTCTTTGTAGTGCCGGCAATCCTTTTATTGATAACATAAGCCAAACACTTGCATTAATGGTGTCTTTAACTCTCAAAGCGGAACCACATTAATCTCCTCGCTCCTGACTCCGCATTCATGTTCACTCCGAGCAAGTCAAATTTTATAACATCATTTAATTCAACTAATGAAATGTGCTTCCCTGCAAACTCAGAGGCTCAAGGGGGGAAATTGTTTCTAACATCTTTATATCACATATGTATCTTTAAAAAAAAAATACTCAAACACTAATTATACATTCACGTCACTAATAATTATAGGTTCGGATTAACTGTTCCTTAAAGCAGCTCACTGATTTTCTTGAAAAGAGGAATTCATTCAAGTTACTATATATTTGAAAGACATGAAATTCTACCTTCTTCAAGATAAAACATGCATATTTACGCCAATCTCATTACTCCTCTCTATCAACTAATTCAAATTTATGCAATTTCACTAATCTTTCAGGGTTCCTCCTTGATGCCCAAATAAATTACTCTCCTCCAAACATAACTCTTACCAAATATTAACCAAGCTGCATGGCCATCTCTTAAATCTTTACTAATTACCACTGTAAAATCCCTATAACCTAACTCTTCACCTTCACACCGTTTGGGGGATTATTATCCTCTATTCCCATCTACACCATATTTTAACACAGCTATAACGTCTCTTTGGCTGTCTTGCCTTCTCCAAGTTACAAATTCAACATTTCCTCTCTGAGTTACAGCTTAGTATCTTTCTCAACTTCTTCAACGTAACCACTCTTTCCCGACCCAATAATTCCCAGCAGTTAGCTTAGAGGATCCCCATCAAAGGCATGACATGCATCCTTGATTCCAGCATATCCTAGCCCAGGGTACAGTGTACAAAATGCATACTATTCAATACTCTTACATGTTTAATGCTATTCTTAGTTTAATTTTAAAATAAGGTCAAGGGGATAGTTACTAATAAAGATGAAAATTTTAGAGAAAAGTACATAAAATTCACTAACGGCATATAACCCTGAAGTATGACCTGGACCTAGCACGTTTGAAATACGACTTCATTGATTCTTCTAACTGCTACACTAGTCTCTCATCATCCAAATGCCCTGACTTTAGAATTACCACCCACGACCTTCAGAAAAGTGTGACAAAGCCACACACATCCAAAGACTTCCACATAACAAAAGGTAGGATCACATTCCATGCTACCAACTAGCATCAATCCTAAGATGGGATGAAACTTAATCAACTTCAATTAACAGACTCACCACATTGGAAGTAACACGTAAGCTGGGGGAATTGTACCTATCGGGTGGCGGGGGAGAGGAAACAGGGAGGAGACAGCAGGAAAAGGGGCATTATCAAAACTGGAGGGTATTCTTCACTCCCAAGAGAAACCAAAATATACTCAGGGAAGCATATAAATCAAGAAATTTCAATAATTAAAATTCATGCAAACTGTCATTTTTTTCTGTAATATAGAGAATTACAGAAGCGATCAGGAAGTGGGTAAACGGGGAGATCCTGGACAGGGATCCGTTTTAAGCTTGTCTGTCATTCGGTACGCATATATGAATGTGAAGGAATGAATCCCGTCATCGTAGAAGACTGTACTGTATCAATACAAACCATTTGCAAACAAAATCCAAGCTTCCAGCTTTTAGTACAAAGTTCCTCATGAGGACTTCAACATTATTTCACCTTTAGATTTTTCTACAACTGTACTGTGAATTAACTTCAGAGTTTCCTATCTTTAAACTTCTCTGTACAAAGAACAACTGTTCACTGGTACACGCAATGCCCATATGCAGATCACCAAGACATCATGCAACTGTGTGCATTCCAATCCATGAGAGCTGGATGGCCTGAGACTCTGCACTTGTACAATGCTCCAGGGATCCTACCGCTTTGCTCCATAAGTCACCTTTAATGACCAAGGTCACAGCGCTTCCAGCTCTTTGGTTTGCTGTTTCCATTTGTGCTCAATGGGAAGCTTAGCACCACCAACTGCAAATGCCCCTTCAGGGAACCGGTAAGCCTATCACACTTCTATTTCTTTCCCGTCTTCCTTGACTTTCCAAGCTGCGAGGTGTGATTGCAGTAACTGTATTATCAAATACCTTCCAAACACCTACCTCGTAGATCCTCCTCCACTGCTCTGTAACTCCTCCTGACCAAATGCAAAAAACGCCTACGCCTGCAAGTTGCTTGGAAAGGTTGCTTCAGGACAGCAAGTGCTTTTCGGACCACTGTACACAATCACAGATGTTCATTTCTGTCCTCTTTACACCACCACGACTGTCCGAACAGTGAAGGCTTCCATCATGTCCCCCGACTTCCCAAAAACCTGCTCAGAGGTTATCAAAGTTCGTATTACCCAGCACCATCACTGGCGTAAAGAGTACTCATTGACAACTACATTCCCAAAATAACTTCTCATATCCAAGACTACCTGTGATATACACACCTCAAAAACAATCTCCCAGTCGATCTTTGGAGTTTACCTGCGAATTACTTCCCATGTACCCATTTCCCTTGGGCATGAATATGGAATCTGAAGTTGCCAGGGTAATGAGGTTTTTTAAATGAGATTTTGCTGCAAGACTAATACAGAGACAAACCAAGTCCACAAGGGCTACGGAAGCAACTCTAAACGAAAACTATGGCCATCACAGGCTTGGTTTTCCATGGGCAACCTAGACAAAGCCCCACTGAAAACGCAGCCACCAGTATGTCTGGGTGTCGTAGGACAAGTGTCCTGATGCAGAACAACAACTACACCATGCCAGAAAGCCACACCATTCATTCATCTGACTCCTTACCGTTATTTGTCTCAACACCTGTTGCTGTAAACTGGACAAGGGCTTCCAGGAATATTTCTGTGTGACATTGCAAATGGTTTTTACACATCTCTCTTCAGTGGCGATAATTTAAGTACTCCTTTCGTAAAAGTGGTAAGTGAACTTGCTGATCACACAATTAACTCAAGCACATCTAATTGCATCCATGGATGAGCCCAGTGGAGGTGGGAAATCAGGGCATATGAGCGATAGTGACTGCACCTGGGAGGCCATGGCTATAAACAAGGGAGAACCACTCTCCATGCCACAAGCATGGAAGGCTTCTCTGAGGACGTGGCCTGCGTGCGCGGACCAGAAGTGGGGCAAGTCTTGACCAAGGCATTCCACGCTGACCTGAGGGCTTGCACACAGGTAGCTAGGCTCAATAGGAAAGAAACATCCTCTGTCCCAAGAACAGAAAGAGGAATACAGAAGTCTCAACCCACTTGATGAGCTTGCAAACACACAAGGGCCACATCACATAGGGGTCTTAGAATCTTTAAAACACAAGACTTTCTACTCACACCAGTGGGAAGCCATTACAAAGTTCTGACTAAAAGGATCCTTCACTTTAAAAAATAACAATAAAATCAAGCCCTCTCTTGTAGAAAAGAGAAGATGGAATGATGATAGCGAAGGCCAAGCCAATGCTGACAGGACTGAAATGGTGAGGAACGATGCAAATCTGACTTGACTTGAGCGAAGGCCAAATCTTCATACCGCCGCCACGTTTCTTTCTTAAATGCCCGGATTCTGCCTCAGCCAAGCAGGGTTCTACATACCTTCCTGTTTCCCTTCTCACCCGTGTCTACGCATTGCACACAAGGCTCCCAGATCCAAGAAGACAACACTTCTACATGATGGTTATCAGGGATCACTATAACCAGAAAAGCAAACCCTGCATTTCTACAGAGACAATGGGATAAGTCAGATGCAATGACCTGAATCATGAGAAATAAGAAATGCCCAAGACGCTGCCTTTGGCGACTCCTTGGTACCTGGCCCATACCTTACTGTTTGCTGCTCTCACTCTTCTTCCTAGCACAGCTTACAGAAAACTAACACCGCCCTCCAAATACACATTTAGTTCAAAATTCAAGTCTCACTAATGTTTCCATGGTCGTAGTCACATGTTTTAATAGAAATGAGAACATATAATGTCTTAAGACATCTCAAAGATGAAGAAGTACAATCTGGTCGTCTCATCTGCACGGTAATTATGTCGTGGAACGAGGCTGAGACCGATCTCAGCAGGGCTATTGCAAACATCTGGCAAAGGCCTGTCATGTCCACAAGTCTTAACGGGCCACATTACTTGGAGAAGCATCTTTATTATGGTCATTCCTTATTCAGTTCCCAATCTGAATGGTTCTGTGTGTTTTTAAAGAAAGGACTGCTTGATAACACTGCCACTCCGAAGGGTTCAAATCCCACGTGATTCCAAACTGAAGACCCAAGCGACTTTCAACACACAGCACTAGGCCATGAATCTTTCCACATACAAACTACCTTCCATAACACACACACCCAATCATGCTTACTGAATGCCCTCCCTCTTTCCAAACAGAAAAAAGATGTAGTTAAAATAAATACGATAGGGGCTGCAGCAGTGGCTCGGCAGTTACGGGGCCTGCCTGGCATGAGCAAGTGCACGGGTCCAAACCCCAGCACCACGTACACAATCAAGAGTCTGAGGAATGAAAATCACACAAAAAGTTGAAAGAAAAATTGCTTCTCTCTCTCCCCTCTTAAAAAACAAACAAACAACAACAAAAAAAAAATCCCAGCAAGCACACAAACAATAAACACCAAAGTGGGATAGATATATCCAGAACTTACTTCTTTCCTGCCAGCACGGGTTTTATTTTTCCTTGTTTAAGGTTCTTGAAATGAATTTCCTGACTCGACCGCCTGCGCTCTCCATGCACCATGACAACTGGAGAAAGACTCCTACTGCGACTGGGAAACCACATTCTACTCCTATCCTGCACATACTCCGCAGGTAATAGTTCCACACATGGTCCTCACAACCCCAACACTTTCCACTTCGCTTTATATTTCACAGAAGACAAACCATCAATAGGAAAAAAATACCAAGTTTTCACCCCCACGTTTACCCACATGTGCTACAGACAACTTCAGAGTTTCCCTGAGAAGCTTTGATAACTGAATCTGCTCAAATAAACTGCCAGTACATCACTGGGATAAAAACAGTAAGAGATTGATTTGATCATAGTTTTACCTACCACATTGAAGACAGGGCCAGGGTGAACTTTCGATTTTGATGGACAGCAATATGGGAAGGTGGCTGGATAAAGAGCTGACATTCTACTGCTAATACACTTGGCTGGGGTACCCAGGAAGGCCTATCTGCACAGATTCTTTCTGCACCCTCTCTGTAGCATTCCCTCCTTCTAGGTATGAGGGAAAAGGTCCCTTTCTGGAAAGACCACTTTATGGCCTACCATCCAACAAGATACGTCACAAAGTTCTTGGCCAATTCTTCACCAAAAAAGTGGGAGAAAATCACAGAATTGTTTTCAGTTTTTATGACTGCATTTGGGGAAACAGGATTCTGGTTTCCATGACCAACCTTTGTGGAAGAAGAATTCTACTTTCTACGTTAAGGACTTGCAAAAAAATCTTTTTTTGGAAATCATACCCCACATGAAAAGACTCCATACATATAAGAAAGACTATATCAAAAGAAAAACAATAAGAGCATAAAGAGAAAACCTACTGGATGGGAGAACATCCTTCCCACCTCCTAATCACATAGGGTATCAATATCCAGAATATATAAAGAAGTCTACACTTAAATACCCAATTGCTCTAAGGGAAAAAGAGGAAAACAGACTCTTCATAACACAAATGCAAATGGCCCACAAATACAGGGATCTCTCTACCACTCAGGGAAACCCAAATCAAAAGCACATTGAGATTTCAGGGCACATTCACATAAGAGTTAGTGAGGATGTCAAGGAAAGGTACACTCGCACCTGCTTGGTGGGTCTGCAAATTAGTGCAGCCACTTTCAAAACCACTACGAAGGGCCCTCGAACTACGGATGGACAATTAATAAATGGGCAAATGATTTAGACACTTCTCAACAGAAGACATACAGGTAGCCCACAAGGCCAAGAAAATATGCTCATCGTTAGCAATTACAAAAATACTGATCCAAACCACACTGAGATTTCTTCTCAAACCACGCAGAATGGCAGTTATCAAGAACACAAATAATACATGTTGGAGACGATGTGGAGAAAAAGGAACGCCTAATACACGCTACTCGTGGGATTTTAAGTTACTAAAACTACTTTGGAAATCAGCGTGAAGGCTTCTCAAAAGACCAGACATGGGAACACCTGTGACTCCTCAGTAGGTGCCCAAAAGAACTAAAATCAGCTCACTGTAGGGACCCAGCCACATCAACGTTTACAACGGCACAAGTCACACTAGCCCAGCGATGTAACCAACTCAGGTGCCTTTCAACAGATAAATGGATTAAAAAAATTGCGCCTTATATACACGATGGACTTCTACTCAGCCATTAAAGATGGAATCATTGGCTTTGCTGAAAAATGGAGGGAGCTGGAGACCATCCCGCAAAGGGAAGTAAGCCACAGCCAGGAAGGGAAATGCGGAATGTTTTCTCTGATAAGAGGGAAGCAAAGCAAAACAAAAGAAGGGTATGCGGGGTGGGGGGTTGTGGGGTATAATTCCATCAAAATAGAAGAGAGGTACATACAGTAGATGAAAGGGATCAAGGGAGACGGAAGGAGGAGGGGATGAGGGAGGGAAAAACGTGGAAGGAATCCGATCTAACTTCCTCTACATACATATGAATGTATCACAGGGACTCTCACCATTACGTACACCCACAAGACAGTAATTAAAATATTAGTAGCAGAAAAATCAGTAGAGGGGAGGAAGGCGGGGAAAGGAAGGTTACAATGAGAGCCCATCACAGTCCATGCTTCTACAAATGGGTCACAATGAACTCTAATGTTACATACAACTGAATAGAACCAACGAAAATGAAAAAATGAAAACAAATCCTGTGCTTCCAACCAAAGCAGGAAAATGTTCAGCCAGAAACCATTCTTCCCTGAGAACAGAACACCCCCCTCCCAGGGAGGGCAGGAGGAGCGCAGAAGGAAACTCGGGGTCTGGGGACTTCACTTTCTAAGCCCCCCGTGCACTCTGCTTTCCTCTTAGGCACTGGGGTAAACCCCACACCGCTCCATGTGCGCTCTCCACCCGTCTGCTGTCCCTACTCCAGCCACGATCCCTCCCTGGTGCCTGCACCAATCGCCCTCCCCTACTCCAGCCCACTCCGCTCCAGGGTGCCTGCACCAATCACCTGCATTTACACACAAGGATACTTCCATTTCGCCCAGCATTGATTTTCCACTCCTGACACCCACCCCACTTCCCTTACCGTCTACAATGTCAGATGGCCAAGCTAATAAGAATCTCAAACTGTATGAATTTTTACACATACAGGGGGATGATTGCCTAGAATACCTGGAGCCCTAGGGAGGAGGACAGGGTGAGGGGAGGGCTTAGAAAGGATATATAGGAGACTACACGGTGGAAATATGGGGGAATCATCTCAGAAGGAGATCTCTGACCTCCACGAGAAGTCCATTTAACACACGGGTTCTTCTGGGGGAAACAATCACGGGGAACCCAAGGGGGGCACCCATCACGTGGTATCAGCATGGGATAACTATGTACATATACATTTCTTCTTGATTGTTTCACAACGATTCCCCTTAAATCGAACTCCATATTCATCTAATAAAAATAAAATAAACTATCATTTCCCTGCTTCTCTGAGGTTCTGCAAGTCTAAGTCCTTTGTAACTGAGATACACTCATGAATGGAGGACTTGAGCTTATTTACAGCCTGTTTTTTGACCCTGTGGACAATTATATTCATTCCTGTCACTCTGAGCATGTGCACGAGACAGGTGGGGAGCCAAGGTAACTTGTAAGTGTCTAAGTCAGCAGAGAAATTGGTACACAACAGACAGTCCTCCGTGATCCGCACACCAATTTTCTCAGGCCAACAGACCCTGTTCACTTTGCCTGGACGTTATAATCCATGTACGTGGTCAAGACTCTAATTAGAAACAATAGTTTCAGAGAAATAAACTCGAATACAGTTAACCCTCCTTATCTACAGGTTCTCCGTACAGATTCAACCAATCATAGATCAAAAATACTCAAGGAAAAAACTCGTACTACTCACGTACACAGTTCTTAGTTCCCTGAACAATACAAGAAGAAAACCATTTTCATGGCATTAGCTCTTATACTACCCAAGAGAATATTTAATGTATACAGAAAGACATACATAAGAAATTTAAGAACCAAATTTTGTTATTTCAGAGGGGTCTGACGGGCTGGAGCGGTAGCTCAGCGGTTATGGCGCTTGCCTGGCATTTGTGAGTACACGAGTTCAAACCCCAGCACCACGTACACAACTGAGTGTCACAGCAACCAAGGCCAAGTGAAAAACTAAATTAAAAAAATTCTCTCTCCCCCACTGTCCTCTCTAAAAAAAAAAAAAAAAAAAAAAAAGAGGGATCTGAAAAGGGAATGAAAGGAAGAGAGGGAAGGACTGGACTGGATAGGAAAAGAAGTGAAATGCAATCGGCCTAACCTTCCTGTGCGCATAAATCACTCCATCCCGTTCAGCCATACACAGACACTGAAAAATAAAACTATGGGCTGGAGCGCTGGCTCAGAGATAGAGCACTTGACCGGCACGCTCAAGGACCCAAGTTCAAATCTCAGCACCACGTACACAACTAAGTGTCAGAAAAACAAAGACACAGAAAAAAAAAAAAAAAAAGAAAAAATCACTTTCTCACTAAAACTAACAAAAAAGTGTAAGTAGGAGGAAGGTCATGGAATGAGAAGGGGCGGGAAAGGAAAAGCCCTGGGGACAGAATTTGAGCACACTCTAGTGCAGGCTTCTGTAATGACGTCCTAGTATATCCTGTTGTCATGCATAACTAAAAGGAACACACAAAAATAATCAAAGGGCCATCACCAGAGAGGAAAGAGATGCAGGGAGGGAGGAATATTGATCAAACCGTATTGTTATTTTGTGTGCATTTACGAATAACGACAAATCCCAGCAATACGTACCACCATCATCTACCAAGAAAAAATGTGGGGAAAAACCTTATTAAAAAGCAGGCGGTGGGGTTCCTAGGACAGATCCAGTAGGGACAAGCAGGGCTGACTATACATCTATACATAGTCCTACTTCTATTTTTTTTTTTAAAGAGTTTCATCCTAAGACAATGGTAATCCATATTTTTTTTGGTCTTTGCTACACTTTGTATTACTCTCTTTACATACATTATTACATCATCACAATCTTAAAACACACTGAAGGCAATAATCTTCTTTGCGGTTTTATTTCTAGGTGCTAACCAGACACATTTAACCACATTGGAAATTAATGCAAAGCCATTTTTCACAGTGCCCACAGAATGATTCATAGAGGGGCAACAAAGATGAAAATATCACGTTAATAACATCTTAGTACAGCACATTTCCTCCAGCCTCACGGACCCCTGACATCGTCCCTAAAATTAAGTGTCACTGTGTTTCCGAACCTAACGGAACATAATCATGCACACAGCATGGAGAGCGAAATCTTTTTGCCTAAGGATTTTATAATACCTCAATCCAAAGATATTAAAGATATGTCATTGCCCCAAAGCTGCTTCAATTTTGCTGGGCTTATAATTCATTTGCTAACTAATACCTTTGCTACGGTATGAAGCATTAGTTTTTTTGCAGCTTGAGTGCATTTTATGTAGATATCAAACACTGCTCCCCTCCGCTAACCTGTTTCATGTTGACTTCAACATGCCCTTGGTTATTAAGAGTCAAAAGTTCCTCGCTTCTGAAAGTTTTCTTTTTCTTTCCAACTGTATTACTTTATGCTTAGTAGTCCAAACAGTTCTGACTTTTATAAATTGCTTGCTCTAAGTTGGACTGTAACATAGGGAAAAAAGTTTAAAATTTTTCACAACTAAAACTCACTTTCAGACTTCCTAGAGAATACCCAGAAACACACAGATTGCTGCTTGTGCCTTAAAGAGGACTTGGAAGCAATTAGATTGATGTGCTACCACACAACTTAGGAGAGGCATGAGAAAATTCCAATTCATAGACTTTCCTAGTCTTTCCTATATCATATTTGTTTTGGAGAAATGTTGTAGCCATTTATAATTTACGTGTTTCATAGGCTCCTCCTGGAGACTCGTCAATATTCCCGCTATGCTCGTGTGTTTCTGATTCTCAGAATCCTGGTTATGGTTTGTCTCCTGATGTGAGACACAATCGGACACGACCTGTGCTGGCCAATACAGCCCAAAGATCAAAAGTAGCTCATTGCCTGCATTACTAAAGTTTTATTGGAACACAAGCAAGTCCATTTGTTTACTTATTATCTATGGCCCCTCAGTTGTGATGGACACATTATACTCATGAAGACCAGAATATATACTAGCCTTTTAAAGCCAAGGTTGCCTGACACCTAACACAATGTTGCCATTCAAAACTACTATTTGAAATGTTTACTTGGTTACAATGTCCTTGTAGCATTTTATAGGCTAATAGATTTCAGTTTCAGACACACATCTATGTTACCAACTGGTTTTGATGGGAGGTGTCCCCCAAAAGCCTTGTGAGATAAGGCAAGAAAACTTAGAGGTCAAATGATTAGTTTATGAAAGGCTTAACCTAATCAGTGTATTGATCTCCACCCCCATAGGGATTACCTGGGTGGTAACTGTAGGCCGGGAGGGTGTGGCTGAAGGAGGTGGGTCCCTGGGGGTGTAGCTTCGGGATTTCTATCTTATCCATGTGGAGCACACCTCTTTGCTTCCTGATCATCTTGTCCTGAGCTGCTGCACACTTCTGCCATAACATTCCGTGTCATCTCGGTACCCGAGGAATGGAGTCCATTTATGGCTTCCTCCACCTCACCTTTGGACCTAGGATCCTTGCTATACACTTGCATGTATATTATAATATGTGCACTCTCTGTATGTATGTTACACATAAAAATTTTTCCTCTCCAAAAATTATGCTCATCTTTATAAATTCTAAGTAGCATCCCATCTCTCCTTTGAAAATGGCCTTAATGCTTATGTGTAGAGATGCTTTATCTAAAAACACTTTCATTAGCTTTATTATCTTGTTTTGCATGCACAGACACAATCAAATTTCCTTGTCAGCTGCATTATTTTTGCTATGAACTCTCATGACACCTTTCACATTTGCAAATTGCCAGTAATAAATTAACCACGGCCCTTATATGTCTCTGTCATCTGCAAATAGGTTTTATTTGACTCTTCCCCAAAGGCTCTGCAGTCTGCTGCAGGCCTTTTCAGAGCCCCCAAGGAAAAGCACTGAATGAATCTTGGACGGTGGCATCATTTGGAAAAAATTCAGAGCATGCTGGGATTGCAAGAACTCTTTTTAAATTAAAGCACACACAGCTCAGTGAGGTTGTGACCCAGAAGTCGAATGGAAGAACAATGGATTCTCCAGACTGCATAAGCTAGTGCTGTATTCCACAAGAGCTGCTAGGTTTAGAGGCAAAGAGGTGGGATCTGCAAGTTCGCAGTACAGAGCCTTTCCTACTGTGGATGGAGACATGGGGTGGAAACTAGGTGGCTGGAGCGAGGATGGAGCAGGAGGGGCACTGCGCATGTGCCCTCGAAGGGTCCTCATCTACGTGGCCCCTTCCCCTCCCTGCACCTGCTTCCTCGCTGCCTAGACAAGATGCTTGCTTCCCCTCCACCGTGCACAAGGGCACGGGGCATGCTTGGCTGCAGAGCAACGGAACAGGCTGGCCATGCGCTCAACCTCTCAAGCTGAACATTAGCTCAGAACAAACTCTTTTCTTTCTGAGGTGGTGTTTTAGGGTTATTTGGGGTCACAAAAAACTGACTCTAACATGAGGGAAATTTGTCACACGATTGCACACATCCTGGTTGCTGCTGGGCTGATGTCTTGATTTTTCTTTTTTTTTTTTTTTAAAGAATGACAGTGAGAGAGAGAAAGAAGCAATTTTTATTTAGTTTTCCACGTGACTTTAATTCCTTGGACATTTAATTGTGTAACTGGAGCACGGGTTTGAACCTGTGTACTCGAGCATGCCAGGGAAGCGCCACAAGCGCTATAACCATTGAGCCACCGCTCCAGCCCATTTCTTGATTTTATAATACATACACTGGCTCTTTTCTTTCTTCCTAAGCTTTTGGGCAACTCCTAACAATTTGCTAGACATTGATTTTTAAACTAAAATGAACCTGTTGAAAGACGTGTCTGTTGTTTGCTTTTTCTCCTAATCCCATTCTGAAAAAGCTCGATTCCCCTTCTTTTATCTGACACTATAGTTACTTGCAGAGATTAAATCAGACTGCCCTCCTCCCAGAAAGGTAACACTGGTGAGAAACAGAAAACAACAGATAATAACAGAACACGCTGGTGGCACAACCAAAATCTTCCTGCTATGTATTCTTTGAGGGTGCTATTCATTCAATCAGGTATACGAAGTCACATTTAAAGAAATAAGACTAACTTTTGTAAAAAAAAAAAAAAAAAAAAAAAAAAAAAAAAAAAAAAAAAAAAAAAAAAAAAAAAAAAAAAACAAAAAAAAACACAAAACAAAAAAAAACAAAAACAAAACAAAACTGGCTTCCTACAGGGGTTTCAGAAAGATAGGAACAGTATCATGTTGCTGGTGGAATTGCAGACAGGTCCAGCCACTCTGGAGAGCACTGTGGAGACTCCTCAAAAAATTAGGGTGGGATCCACCATGTGACCCAGCTATCCCTCTTCTGGGCATTTTCCCAGAGGAGTTAGAATCAGCAGCACATGACAGCAACACTGCAAAATCTATATTCACAGCAGCTCAATCTACAATAGCTAAATTACGCAATCAAGCACGATGTCCCTCACTGGACAAATGGATCCAAAAGATCCAATATATACACACACACACATATACACACACACGCATACACACATACCTACTGTGGAATTCTACTCAGCAATTAGAAAAAAAAATATATTGCAGCTTCTTAAGGTAAACAAATGGCAATGGGAGAAATCATGCTCAGCGAAATCAGCCAAACCCAGAGAGCCAAGGCCGAATGTTTTCCCTCACTTGTGGAGGCTGGAGCTAAACCCAGGCTTGGGCAAAAGTTTGTTAAACTTACGTATTCGACCCAGCAAAGGCGTAGCAACACATAATCTAGGGCAACCATAGATATGTGGGGGAGGGTAAAGGAGGGAGAATAGGGTGGGCTCTAGGACAGAATCAACAATGTAGCATCCTTCTTACTCCCTGATACTCCAAAGAATACTTATGTAATCATTTAATTCTGGAAAATTCACAATCTGAGCATTTGTATCACTTTTAGAGGTAAAATATAAAAGAATCAAGACACTAGGGTGTGGGGAACATGGGGGTGATTCTGGTTTTAGAACAAACACCTATCATCCTCTTACTTTAGATGCATTTATGATTCTACAATAACTCAACTCCTTAAAAAAAACTTTAAAACATCTAAAAGATTCCTTAAAACAACATAGAGCACAGCAATTAACCAATGCTACATATTAAATCAACACTTGCTATATATGTAAATATCCAGGCTAAATCTATTGACTTCACTTTTATTTTGTGAATACAAATAATCTTTGTAAAAGATTTTTGGTTGCAAAGAGGAAAAACGGTCAGGAAATTGGTCATAAGTAAAATAATTATCAAAATCTCCAATGGAAAACTACACATTGTTTAAAGCAATTCCTTCCAAGTTATCTAATTAAATCCTTCAGCTGTTTCACAGCTCTGTAAACATCTTTTTTTTTTTTTTTAAAGACAGGGATAATGAGAGTGAGAGAGAGAGAGAGAGACAGAAAGACAGAATCAATTTCATTTGTTTTTTCATGTGGCCTTTGTTGCTCTGACACTCCATCGTGTACGTGCTGCTGGGGTTTGAACCCACATACTTGTGCATCCTGGATAAAAGCCACAACCACTGAGCCACCCCTCCAGCCCCTACAACTCTGTAATTTACAGCTAACGCTGAGAATGGTAATTCTTAGATACAGAGACACAGATTTTTGCCAAGTATATTCAAGGCATCCACCTGATTTTTATGCCCCTATCTCGTGGCAATAGCCAATTTTGTTTTTATTCACACATTCCACTTTTTCTTACCCCATATAAATTTGCCCTTCCTTGACATTTCCTTTCCGTTGGTTCTAATATCTTTCTGGTGCCTTCCTTGATAACGAGTAGTATAATGAATTCTTAAATATGTATCCATTAACATTCTTTTTTTAGTTAATTGCAAAGTTGGATTTTTCCCCCCCTGATATCACCAAATTAGTCTGAATCCCACTTTTCCTCTTGAAAAAGGCTGTAACAAATGTCACAGTAGGGGATAAACAGAGCCAATTCTGTCATCTTAGACCTTATATGATAAAGGAGGGAGAATAATCATTAACAAAATCAGCATTTATGTCCAACGGTGTATTTGAAAGCCTTTGTGTTATGGAGATAAATATGAGACATCATCTCTGAGAAATATTCTTCTTGGAATTTAACTTACTTGAACAGTTTTTCTCAGGGAAATAACAAAACTTAGAACAATATTCCTCTTTTGTCCCAGGACTGTTTGTGCCCTCTCAGGGTGTTAGGGGACAAACAGATTGTGGGAACAACAGATTAGGAGAGATAGTAAAATGCCCAGGTAATTAGGACCCTGGGCCCCATTCAAGCACACCTAGGAGCTGCCCAGCGAGAGCCATTAAGGGGCCTGCTCACGGCCTTCAAATGCAAATAACCACGACGCTCACTTGTGTGAGCAACTCCTTTGTCTGAGAGGCAGGGGGAAACTAAGAAGTGGGGTGCACATGGGTGGGAACTAGGAAAAGAGTTGCCACCTGTTTTGCATAGATTGTACCCAAGGGTGTTGGTGCTTAGTTTCAATGCCTCCTTTACATGAATCTTCATCAAGGCTCATGCCCACACCAAAATAAACCCCAGCCTAATACACAGAAGACGTGCCCTGCTTCCAGGTGCCCCTCTGCCTTGCGGAGTCTCTGCTCTCCTTCTGTAAATAAATCCTCCTCCTTTTACTCTTCCCTTCCATGACTGGCCACAGATTTTATTCTTCAAATTCGTGAGACAAGAACCCTGAAGATTAGCTCTGAGTTCCTGGGGTGAATTTCCACCACACCAAGACCTGCAACGCAGCGCTCAAGAGTATTTTGGCCCATTTAAGAAGTGGACATAGCTGGAAACACTAGGAACGGACTACTTTGGCAATAGAAATTTCCAATGAGCCCAAACTCCATCTGCCAGCAGGAACAGACAATCCACCACATCTCCAAACCCCGGCATCAGGAACACCAGGTTAAGGGAATAATTCTATGAAACGGGCCCACTGCAGTGATCCTGAACGCTTTCTTTCCCTAACGGCAATTTACCTGCAGGGACCGTGCCCGTCCTAAATGAACGAACGGGTTACGTCACACTCCTCAGCAAACTACTGGCTAGGTGCAGAACAAATGCAGGCCTGAGATAATTTCTACGGGAGGAACCAGGTTACCTTGCCGGGGAAGACTTTTGTGAGCACATCCAGAAACTTACAGATGATTCTTCTAACCACACAATCTGTAAGAACTTACGGTTAAGAATCCAACTACAACTGGTCAGCGTGGGCCAAGACTTCTAGGGTTCTCATGGCAGTGGAAACTCCAAAGTCTGATGTCACCTTGCTATCCCTCAAGAGTCAAGAGGTGGACCTGGGTGGAACTCTCTGGAGACTTCTCAGGGATCCCCAATAAAAGTAGAATGCAAGAGAGGCACATGGTCCCCCTCCTCTCTGCGAGGGCCCTTTCTCTCCCTTGAGGGTCCCCTTTCCCTTTTCTCATCCCTTCACTAAACTCGTGCCTGTGAGTGTCCCGTCTCACATTTTTCTGACTTATTTGCAAGAATTGAGTCTTGAGGGGGGTATTCGTGCTGCCTCCATTTCCCAAAAGGCCCCAGCTCTGTAACTATGGGTCTTTATTCCTGGGACATATATCCCAAGCTACTAGAAATTTGGGGGCAGAGGACACCTACAAACAACAGCAACTTCCGTTCAGTGACACACAGGAAAGATGAGAGAATGAGTGATAAACCTCCTAGCCACAGGCTACAGAAGGCAGCCTCAGACCTGTGGGTTACAATGCTGATTTGACACATAGATTGATTTTCTTCTTTTATTTCCAATGATTTACCATGTGTGTCCAGGAAGAAAACTCAGCTCTGTTGTACCAATTGAAAACAGACAGTTTGATTGAAAGGCATGCGTCTGGGCCTTAGCGTAATATTCAGGGGTGGCTCTAACTGGACATGTGGGACAGGTTTGTTTAGATACAGTGCATGGCACAGATCCGTAGGAAACCAGCTGACCCAAACACAATGCGTTCACAAAATATCCCTTTGAC
The DNA here is from genome assembly GCA_004027875.1 of Aplodontia rufa. Classification (NCBI taxonomy): domain Eukaryota; kingdom Metazoa; phylum Chordata; class Mammalia; order Rodentia; family Aplodontiidae; genus Aplodontia; species Aplodontia rufa. Next base: position 10,490 of record PVKS010021369.1, on the reverse strand, counting down.
AATTGCGATTTACTGACTAGGTAACCCACAACTTTTAAGACCTTAAGTTACTAGCTTATCCACAACATGCGACCAAGGCCCTGGAAATGAGCTCTGTGCCTACAATAATACTAAAATGTGGTAGAGATGCTAGAAATCTCTCAAATTTATGCATAAACCTTCAAAGCGTGGAAGAAGCTTGTTCTTGATCACCAGCCCTACCTGAGAGCTTTCTAAGAAGAAGTAATTGCTTTTGAAATAACTTCATTATGAACAGTTGCAGGCACATTAACCAAAATCACATCTTCATAAAGATCTCTGTTCTGAGAGCTGTATTTTGGGGAAATCAATGGCAGGCTAATGACGCATGAGTGGTCCCTGATGCCAAGCAAAGTTAACAAGGGACAGCACTGCACATACACGAATTGTAACCTTGGTGAGGTACATCTCGCCATGAACATAAATAATTACCGGGGAGGAACATTCTAACTTCCAGGTCTTTCTCTTTCATCTTCTCCATCAATGATTATCAGAGAGATACGGACTCAATTAATGAGGAAAATATAATATAATAACACAGGCTGGAAAAAAAAAACACTGTTAGTTCTGGGTCCTTTTTTTCACAGGGTGTAAGTAAAACCTGATTCACAAAGTGTCCCCTGAGTCTGGGTGAGTGGACATAAGGGAGTTTTTCAGAAGAACTTGGAAGTTCCTGTTTCCCGCTATTTGCATGTCAATTCCCCTTTGAAAGCCTCAAAAGCAGCACAGCTAATAAACATTACTCCTGTTCACATGCCCTTCCCTCATCGTTTCCAAAGGCAGAATGACTTCCTTTCTCCTGCTACTAAGTGTCTGCTGATGAACCTTTTTTCTTTCTTTTTAAAAGAGAGAAGGAATGTGTCTGAGAGAGAAACTCTATTTTAATTAGTTTTTCAACTAGTTTTTGTTTTTCAGACAGTTTGTTGCATGGTGCTGGGGTTTGAACCCGCATCTTCGTCACACCAGGCAAGCGCTGTCACCGCTGAGCAACGGCTGCAGCCCTGGGTGAACCTTCTTGAACAGACCTGTGGCATCACTCTGCTGGTGGCCAACCCAACATCCCTCCCCTCCTTGCTCTTCATCCTCCCAAGCTCAGCTGACTCAGTGAACCCGAGGAGCTTCCCTGGCCTTGCAATGGATCGGGGATGGTGCTGGTTGTGTTGTAGATTGGCTCAAGAGCCTGAAGAGGACACTCTATTTCCCAGGATTGGAAGCGACGATGTGTTTTTTTTTTTTTTTTTTGCAGAGGCACAGCAACAAAGCACCATGCATCTCCAGGTGCCGCTTGCACTATTCCATGAGCCTGACTCTGCGGTCAGCAGGATAGAGACATACAGGATAGAGATGACAGACACGTCACCTGAGGACACCCCATGCGTGAGAGCACACACCTCCTTCGTATTCCAGCCACCTGCACTCACGATTCTGTTCTCTTCAGCGCAGAGCATTCTAAACAGATTGTAAGGCTTGGTGTAATTTTTCTTCCAAGCATTCAATCTCATTAGGTCATGTCAAGCGACTAGATCTCGGAAGGAAGGGTTACGTTGTCTGACCGATCTGTGCACTCATTCATTCCACATGTATTTGTTTATCGCCTGAGGTAGGCAAAGAACTTCCATCGCTCAGCCACATTTAATTCTTTCACTTGTGACCAAATGGAGGATTTCTGAAGGTTTTTAGTTCCCTTTGGAAGCCTATGGGTTGCTTCCCAGAATAACGCCCTTCTGAGATCAATGTGGTAAAATACACTGAATTGTAAAAGTATTCAGACACTTAAAATACACTTCTTAATACGCTTTTCAGAATTCTGATGTTATAGACTAATGAATGTAACAGAAGACACAGACACAGACCTGCATAGATAGCTTCATCTGATCCTTGACAGCGGTTCCAAGAACATACATTGCAGGAAAAAATACCTTTTCAGCAAGCACTGATGGAGAAACATTTTTTCTGTAGAAGAATGAAACTGGATCTGTCTCTCTGCCTAAAAGCCAGTTCAGAGAAGGTCAAAGACTTAGGACTTACACCATAAACCTTGCAGCTGCTGGAAGAAAACAGGGTCCACACGCTAGCAGTATCGGTGCAGGTGAGAACCTTCTCAACAGCACTGCTACAGCTCAGGAAGTAAAGCGAAGAGTTAACCAGCAGGGTGACGCCATGGAATAATAAAGCTTCTGCACAGCAAAAGACATTACAATTACAGATATGGAGAGTCCACAGAGAATGGGACAAAGCCTTCACTAGCTACTCCTCGAATATATAAAGAACTCACACTGCACACCAAAAAGCAATCATAATACAATGGTAAATAATAACTTGTGAATATTAATAAAATAATAAAAATCGATAAAAGGGAAAACAAACTAAACAGAGACATCCCCAAAGAAGAAATAGAACTACTGCACTGTTGCTGGGACTCTACGTAAGTATGACCACTGTGGAAATCCATATGCAGACTCCTCCAAAGTCTAGGAATAGGGCTGGACCGGTGGTCAGCAGTGACGGTGCTTGCCAGGCATGCACAAGTACACAGGTTCAAACCCCAGCACCACGTACACCATAAAATGTCCGAGGAATGAAAAACCAAATAAATTCCTTCTCTGTTTAAAAAAAATATATACATATATATACATACATGTATGAATAGAATTGCCCTATGACCCAGCTACGCCACTTCTAGGTATTTATCCTGAAGAATCTAAGTCACTTTACTATAGCGACACACGCAAGCCCATGTTCACAGCAGCACAGGTCACAGTGGCCAAAAGATTGAACTAGCCTAGGTGTCCAACCATGGGGGAGTGGATTAGGAAAATGTGGTCTATAATGCAAAGGGGTCTTATTCAGCCATAAGGAAAAATGAAATCATGGCATTTGCAGACAGATGGCTGGAAAAAGAGACAATCACATCAAGTTACGTAAGCCAGGCCATAGGTCATATGTTTTCTTCCATATGCACAAGCCAGAGAGGAAAAATGAAAGAGAAGGCAGTGTGTGGGGTAGACAGGGTAATGTCATGAAAATCCACAGGAGATCGGTAGAGGATGGCATTCTAGTTTGGATGAAAGGTGTCCCCAAAAACCTCATGTGAGAACAACCAGGAAGGCTGAGGTGACATGACTGGGTTATGAGAGCCTTAACCCCATCAGCGAGCGGATCCCTTCATAGGATCACCTGGCGGCTGTACGGTGGCAGCGCGCGGCTGGAGGAAGTGGTCATTGGAAGGTGCACCTTTGGGTTTATATTTTGTAGCTGGGGTGGAATCTCTCTGATCCCTGGAGCCTGGCCTTCTGCCATGAATGCCCAGCCTCACTTCCAGCCCCGAGGAATGGAGCTGCCTTCCGTGGACTAAGACCTCTGAAACCCTGAGCCCCAAATAAACTTTTCCTCCTAAAATTGTTCTTATCAGGTCTTTTAGTCCCAGCAGTGAAAAGGCTGACTAAAACAGAAATGTCCAACTGGAGGCAGGTGGGGAGTACTCAGGAATGAAGTTCACCAAACTATACTGAAGCATTGTGTCTGTGTGCCATTATTTATAACGCACCAATACAGAGGGTAAGCCGGTGACGTGACGCATGCGTGTGTCTCTGTTAATGCCTTCAACACATCAAGGCTGCAGGTTTAATAATCGCATCTCTGATGGACACAGAAGTTATTTGGCCAAGTGCCTTTCAGTGCAAGGAGATGTGCCTGTAGGCGAGATGCAGGACTCCACGGACGGCCCAATCATGCCAAGTACCAGAGACTAACACCACTGTGTCTGGATCAGTCAGAGAGAGGGAAAAAAGGGACATAAATAACGGACCAGTGGCTCTCTTCACCACAACTTTGCAAATATCTACAGTAAGGAAATCACACATGAACTACGAATGAAATTGCAGCACAAGAAATACAGGATGAGTGATAGGAGCAGGTGTGCATTCCTGTAATCCCAGTGACTCAGGAGGATGCCAAGTCTGAGACCAGCCTCAGCAACTTAGAGACAGCCTGTCTCAAGATAAAAAATGAAAAGGGCTGGGGATGTGGCTCAGTGGTAATGTGCCCCTGGATTCAATAACCAGTAGAACAATTAAAAAAAAAGAACAGAAAAATAAAAAAAGAAAAACAATGCATGTGTTTATTTTTTTAAGAGATGGACAGCGAGAGAAAGAGAATCAATTTTTATTCAGTTTTCATATGGCTTCCGTTGCTCCAAAACTTCATTGTGTATGTGGTGCTGGGGTGCAAACTCACGTCCTTGAGCATGCCAGGCAAACGTTGTAACCGCTGACCACCGCTCTAGCCCGAAATGTGCCTTTTTAAAAAGCATGATACTATTCACTGAAATTCAGTAAAACCCAATTCTGCCAGTGATATTATGTTGTCAATTATTGCAATACGTGCAAATTCCGAGATAACTTCATAGTTAAGTCCACTCCTTACATCTCAGGCTGCAGGCAATGTTAAGATCCATTTCGTGGTTGGCAAAACCGATGCCTAGGAGGATGATTGCCAAGGACATGCAAGTAGGCAGGGCCACAGCCTGTCAGGGTCCTGGCGCTGGAACTTACCCTCTGCTGCTTTGGAAAACCCAGTTCAACAGAAAAAGCATAACTAGGTCATTTGTGCACCTTACCAGGAGCTTTTACTGACAGCTCCAAGCTCCGAGGAGAAATTCAAACAGAATTATCAGTCTCTAAACTTGTCCTTCTGCCAACCCCATCTCCCTACCTCAACCCCTGGGATCGAGAATGACAATTTTATTTTGTATGTCTCTCATTTATTCTACATTTCTCTGTGATAAAGAAAATCCATTTCCCGCTAAATTAAAATTGCTTTTTCATCCCTATAAACACTATACCCCTGGTGCACACCAGAATAAAAATAAATTGATTTTTAAGTATCCACTGGAGTAAAAAAAAAATAACAATAAGAAATATAAAAATCATGAAGCCACTGTGTGCCTTTTGGACAACTTAGCTAGGAAAATCGGTTCCTATCTTGGACACAGCGATTCTATCTCTATGATTGCAATATTTCTGGATAGTTCAGTGAAAACCTCAGTTCTCACATATTTTGTATGCACCTTATTTTTCCTATATGCTTCCTGAGAATTCCCACTGGGTGTATTTTGACGCATGTATATATAATTGGTGAACTTGCATGCGTAATGTTCCATGACTTGTTAGGCTCAATTGTTGCTAAGGTAACAGGACAGGTCTGGAAGTGGATCACTGTGTTACTCACAAAATTGGAACAGGCATCAGAAGATCCCAGTAACCTTTAACTCTCCACAAGAGATCTACTCAGTCACATACATCAGGGGTCTGAAGACCCAGCTGTCAATCTGTGCTCCTGAAACAACAGCAGGCAAGTGACAGTTCCAGTAGGGCTGCATGGGTTTGAGCCGCCCTTAGCCCACCTGACTGAACTTTAGCATATAAGATGTTGTGTCCAATCAATGCACCTGTCCTTCAGACAATTTCTCCTTCACTACAAGGCTGTTCAGTACTTTGTCACCCAAACACTGCATCTCTATGCCATCCTTAACTACCCATAGCCAACATTTTCCTCTGGATACGTTCAACAAGCTTACATGTCACTATGTCACCTTCTGCTACTGCACAGAGACAAAGTCACCCCAGACAAAGTCACCCCAGACGTTAATGCAAACACTCAACACTAATCCCACAAGGACCAGGGTTTCTCAGCACCCATGCAGGTAGGATATAGGGACTCAAATTTTTTAAAAAAGATGCCTTTGATATATCTTCAAGTGATATGCTGGGTCTCTTTGGGGCCATACTGTAACCACTATGAAATCAATACATCTTATTTTCATGAAAAGAAACGAACTGAAGGATATTTAGTATTCACAGTGTTCAATTTTGCATAGCAAAAGTTAATTTTATAATAGAAAAATTCAGAAGTAAAGGGAAAGCCCATATGTCAAGATACCAAGGTGTTGTCGGGGCATGTTGGTAAACATAATTTGCATATGCCCCATTAAATTATGTCAGATGCTACCACCGATGATGGCTTCCAGCAAGGCCCCTTAAATCTGAGTCTCTGTTCTTAGATGGTGGAATCAAAGTGCTGTAGTAGATTATAAGCATGGTCGCTTCTCACTGAAATGCTCAGAGAGAAGGGATGCTCTTCTGAGAGGTATTTATGAAGAGTTAGCAAAAAAGATTACAGCCTGTATCCCTGCCCTTAGCTCTCATTAACTCCACGTAGCTTCATTACATCCAAGTGTGCCGTCCTTATGTGGATCTCAAGTCCTCACTGGTCCATTTTTAATCCACCCAAAATCAATGATTCATTATCACACTACTGGGTGGCTGCTTATTTTTTCAATGCGCAGAAACCTTTCTGCCCTATCAAGACATATCTACGTCTGACCCACCTGGAACTGTGCCACACTGAATGCAGAATCACTAATAGGATTTTCAGAAGCTTCAGGGAACATTTTTTTTTAAAAGAGAGAATCAATTTTATTTATTTTTTGGTCTAGTTTTTGTTTTTCTGATACTTAGCTGTGTATGTGGTGCTGGGGTTCAAACTTGGGTCCTCATGCATGCCAGGCAAGTGCTATACCACTGAGCCACCTCTCCAGTCCCACATCAATTTGTTTTTTTACGACCAACTTTACAATTGTTTCGAGGATTACACATTTGTACTTTAATGTCTTACTAATATAAGAATTAGGCAGTCTGATGGCCCATTTTCAGAAAGCAGCCTTAAGGGTCCCATATAAAAGGAAGACATCGTAAGTCAGGGAACCATGAGGCCAGGAGGAAGCCATGTTTAAAACTCCCCAACACAGGGCTCCTTATGCCTGCAAGCCCCACCCACTTCCTGTACCCAGCTTGCCTTCTTTGACCTTCCATACCCTGCCTACCTACTTCCTGACCTGGCCCTGCCCAATCTTAGCCCATCAAGTATACTGTACACCTGAGCTCCTTTAAGCGGAGAGAAGGGCAGGGTTGCATCAGACTGGGCATAAATACCCATGCATTTCCTTGGCATGTTGGTGCAGGACAGGATGCCCTGGAAAGCCCACTCCCTCATGGGAGTAAAATTTCATTACCCTCTGACCACATGTTTGTTTTATCACCTGCCCGGTAATTCTGACACTAAGAACAACTTCAAGACCCTACCTGAGCAGCAAAAGATTCCTTTCTTGCTAACTGATAAAAGTGTCTTAAAGTATACATTTTCTCCCCTTTTTTGTGGAAGCTAGATAGGAAAAAAGGTGCGGAGGATTTTGTGGAAACAGAAGGGAGCTCTTCAGAGGAGAAGAAAGAGACTTGGGGAGAGTGAAGGGATAGGGAAGGCCTGGGAAATGACATTGACCTAGTCAGGGGCTACACTTTCTGCATGTGCGAATGCACAACAACAAATCCCCCAAAGCACCAACCAACCTTCAGTCGATAAGTAAAGAAAGAAGCAGCTGTGCACTTTCTTAGGAGTTGCAGACACTGTGCCTCTCAGGCTCAGAGTGCTGGATAAATGTGTGTGGGGTTTGCCAGATTGGCTGCCTTTGTTATCACAGGACAAGCTGTGACACCGGTGACGTCGTGTGCCTAGGATGGGGTCCTGCCTCTCCCAGGTGTGCTTCGCACCTCTTCCCAGCTGCAGTCCGCAGCGGGCACAGGAAGAGAACAGAGTGGGGTTTACTTCCTATCAGTCACTGAGGCCTGGTGGATTTCTCTGTCACTTGATCATACTGCCAAGCAAGTCTGGAGAGTAACTTCGCTCCCCTCCTTCTTGGGTCCCCAGCCCTGTGCACTTTATCTGAGATAGGCTACCTATCCATGACTGTAGCACAGAAACCTGAGGTCCCGAGAAGGTCCCCAATGGCATGAGACTTTGACTGCTTTCCAAGACACACCTGCATCCTCGGCTTAGGAGGAATGCATTCTTAGTCTTCCAGAAAATGAGGCTGTCCTTCACTCTGTTTAGCAGAGGAGGACACAGGAAGGAAAGGAGACACTTGCTGCTTAGAGATGACACAAGGTCTCCTGTCTACTTCCGTATGTCTCCCTTTCATCCTTTGTGGGCTCTGGGCAACTACAGATTACACATTTACTGTCCTGACCTTTCATTTTTCATACCTGCCAGTGCTACGGGATGCATCTGTTGAACATTACAATTCTGACTTCTAATGCCACCCAAGGTTCCAGCAAAAAAACACGCTTTAAATTTCACTCTCCTGGGCAGGGGGAGCCTTACCAAGAAACACTGGAATCCTGAACCAGGAGCCTGAGAGTCAGACGCTCCACGTCCTTCCTGTACCCTGCAGCAAGAAACTCATGCACTGCAACTGTATGTCCAATTTGAGACAAAGAGGGCATCAGGGATCAGCAAACAGTGACCCATGATCAAAATCTGCCCTAAAGACTGCAAGCATAAGGCCTACCAGCTAGGAATATCTTTCCATTTTGAAGGGGTTGTAAAATGTAGCCAATAGCACATTAATAATAAATTACATTTATTCATTCTTACATTTTCTGTTTTTGCAAGATTCTATGGATACTAGACTCCCTCCCTGGAGCTTATGAACCTCACCTTCTTACCCGTGTTATAGTTTGTGTATGAAGTGTCCCCCAAGACAAGTGCAGGGAATGCTGGCTCCCAATCACAGCCACATGCAGAGGAGGGGCTCCGATGGCCTCAATGTGTGAACTTTGCCCTCTTCTAGACAGAAATCCATCATCAATCCACTGCACAGAAATCCATCATCAATCCACTGCACAGAAATCCATCATCAATCCACTGCACAGAAATCCATCATCAATCCACTGGACAGATATCAATCATCAATCCACTGCACAGAAAACCATCATCAACCCACTGCACAGAAATCCATCATCAACCCACTGCAAAGAAATCCATCATCAATCCACTGCACAGAAAATCCACTACACAAAAATCCATCATCAATACACTGGACAGAAATCCATCATCAATACACTGCACAGAAATCCATCATCAATCAACTGGACAGAAATCCATCATCAATCCACTGGATGGAAATCCATCATCAATACACTGCACAGAAATCCATCATCAATACACTGCACAGAAATCCATCATCAATACACTGCACAGAAATCCATCATCAATACACTGCACAGAAATCCATCATCAATCCACTGGACAGACCACTTGTTTGCAGCAGAAGGCACTGCAGGGCAGAGGAGGAGGAAATGTGGAGCAGGTGACCAGCTCACATACAGAAAGGAAAGTCACGAACAGAAGGTGGTTCTATCCCTGCCTGCACCACCACGTTGACACTTTTTAACCCTGGGAGGGGTCAGGCACGCCTCCATCTGCTGGTTTCTCTGAGACAAGCTCTCTCACCCTGCCTGCAGTGTGAGGGCCCTGAGCCTGGAGCTCAGCCAGCAGATGCTCCAGCAGGGGTCCAGATGGCGCTCAGGGCTGCATCGAGAATCTCAAATCCGTCCTCCTGCAGCTCATCTCTGTTACCCACTTTGATGTGAAATGCTTCTGATGGATTTCCAGAATGCACACTGCCAGAGGCCCTTCTAGGGGTCAGGCTGGAGGCTGTGCATTTTTGTGGAAATGCACCTGCTGTCAGTCCAGGGGCTTTTGTGTTTGTATAATGGATGCTGATAAACAAATGAGCTCATTAGGAAGCCAAGACAGGGTAATCGTTACAGCCTGGATGCCTGGTGAACTGAAAATACCATGTGATCTCCCTTCCCCGGGTCTAGCACAGTGGTACACACTGCACAAATCCACACAACGACATTCTCTTTTGAGCCTGTGTGAATAGTGTCCCCTGGCATGGTGCAGGGCACAACCTCACCACCCTGCATTTTGATATGGTTTCATAGTTCCTGGGCACATCGAGGCCGGCAGTGCAATTTGCTGAATGAAAGCGGGAACCAGAAGCCTAGGAGACTCATTTCCTGTCTGGAAACTCTCTCACATGGCCACTGGGCAGGTGAAGGGGACCTGAAAGAACCACATCTTTTCACGACAAAGGAGGAAAGAATCGAGCTCAGAAGCCCCTGGGATATTCCTCAGAAGATCTGCAAATTTCCTGTAAGTTACAGACCGTTGCCTACATAATTGATCTCATACAGTAACTTCTTCCCCAAAGGTGGGAAAGTTCAAAGCCTTACTTTGTAAATGAATTTAATTCATTTATTCCTGCTGTGGACTGGGTCAGAAATGTCACTTCAGAAGCTCTAGGAAAGGCACAGGTGCTTATAAAACCCCTACCTGACTTTCCAGGCCTCACTCTAGCCCTCTGCAGCTCTCACCTTCAGAGAGCCCAAGCGTCATTCTACAGCACAGATCACTCTCCAAAGCCTGCTATGGTTTCTCACTTTGCTCAGAAAGGATTCCAGAGCTGTATACAAGTGGCCTCTGGTTCCCCCACCCATTCATTTCCAGCCTCCAGCCTCCACATGATGGCTTCTCCATCTCAAGAGAGTCATTTGCGTCTCTGAGTACTT
>PVKS010021368.1:0-35343 GCA_004027875.1 Aplodontia rufa | reverse complement strand
GTTTGCCCACCTGCCTCATGGCTTGAACAGCAAATTAGGGAGAGGAAGCACATGAAGAGCCTCTGGGCTCTCTGGAGGGCCACTCAGCTGTGGAAGATTCTTATTTATCTGTGTCTAGGAAGCTTGCTTAATCCAGATCCTGCTTCCACTCTAATGCTGCAGTGCCACAATTATCATCATTGAACTTCTTCAGGAAACTGTTCCTGGCGACCAGTTCATAAATGTTACAGGCCATACAATCTTGTAAAGGAAAATCCAGACAGATGTGCCACTGATGTATCTTGTCCCTCTGCACAAACCTTCTAATGAATACCTAAGATGTTTCAAAGTGCTGGGGATAGAGATGCATCACCACTTCTATACCTCAACATCATTTTAATGACCAAGAGCCAAAACCTCCAGGGAGTTCAACAGGAAGCCCCTGAGTCAGGCAGCAAGAGCTCCAGAGCTCACAAGCAGGTTAGTACACTGTGCATCAGGACAGCGGCATCGCTAGAGGGCAGCACCAGCCCACCCAACACTCCTAGTCCTGTGCAGTCTCAGCAGCCACAGGCAGTTTAAAAGGCTTTTTTTTTTTTTTATTAAGAAATTTATTTGTTGAACAATCAAAAATGCTTCCAATGAAAGAATGATATATATGTATTCTGAAAATTAGATTTATCTCCTAGAGCCCCCTTTAATTTCCCACCCTTATCCCTCTCCCCATCCCCTCTCCCCTCCTTCCCAATACATCTCTATGAATGCCTTAGGTTGTGTGTCACTATACCTTTTCTGGGTTTAAAACATGAGAGTTGACCACTTTTCACACTGGCCAGGGTCTAGCTCCAGCCTCCACAGATGAGTGAAGGCATTCGACCCTTGGTTCTCTGGGTTAGGCTGGTTTCATTCAGCACGATTTCTTCCATAGACATCCATTTACCTTCAAAGGCTGCAGTATCATTGTTTCTAATTGTTGAGTAGAACTCCATGGTATGTATGTACCACAGTTTTTGGATCCAGTGAGGGGCATCTGGGTTGTTTCCATAATTTAGCTATTGTAAATTGAGCTGCTATGAACATAGATTTTGCTGTGTCACTGTAATGTGCTGATTCTAAATCTCCTGGAAAAATACCCAGGAGAGGAATAGCTGGATCATGTGGTGGGTTAATCTCTAATTTTTTGAGGATTCTCCACACTGCTTTCCAGAGGACCTGTACCAGTCTGCAATTCCACAAAGAGTGTGCTAGTGTACCTATCTCTCCACAACCCCTCCAGCATCTATTATTGTTTATTTTCTTCATTTTTGCCCATCTGACTGGTGTGAGGTGAAATCTTAATGTAGTTTCATTTGCATTTCTCTGATTACTAGTGATTTAGAGCACTTTCTCATGTATTCATTGGCTTGTTCAATGTCCTGTGTTGAGAAGTTTCTATTTAGCTCTTTGGCCCATTTATTGATTGGGTTGTTGGTATTTTTGAAGTTGAGATTTTTGAGGATTTTGTAGATTCTGGATACGAGACCCCTGTCATAAGAATCACAGGCCATGATTCTCTCCCATTCTGTAGGAAGCCTCTTGATTAATTTGGTTATTTCCTTGGCAGTGAAAAAGTTTTTTAGCTTTATGACATCCCATTCACTGATTTTTTATTTTACTTCCTTGACTTTAGGAGACATGTTGAGAAAGTCTTTGCCTACTCCCACATGCTGGAGTGTTGGACCTAATTTGTCTTCCATCAGTTGCAAGGTAGCTGGTTTAATTCTTAGCTCCTTGTTCCACTTTGATTTTATTCTCATGCAAGGTGAAAGATAAGTTCTAATTTCAACTTTCTACAAGTGGCTGTCCAGTTTGTCCAGCACCATTTGTTGAATAGGTTATCTCTCCTCCATGCCATATTTTGTTCCCCTTTGTCAAAAATCAGATGCTTAAAGATTTGTGGGTTTGTTTCAGGGTCTTCTATTCCATTGGTCTTCATTCCTATCTTGATACCAGTACCATGCTGAATTTGTTATTACAGTTCTATAGTATAGTTTTAGATCTGGTATAGCAAAACCACGTTTCATCTTTCTTGCTCAGTAATGTTTTGGCAATTCTGAGTTTCTTATTGTTCCAAATGAATTTGAAAATTGCCTTTTCTGTATCTGTAAAGAATGACATTGGTATCTTGATGGGGACTGCATTGAATTTATATAGAGTGTTTGGCAGAATGGCCATTTTTATTATATTAATTCTGCCTAATCAAGAGCATGGGGCATCTTTCCATCTTCTTAGGTCATCTTGGGTTTCATTTTTCAATGTTTGATAATTTTTGTTGTAGAGATCTTTGACTTCCTTTGTTAGGTTAATTCCCAAGTATTTTATTCTTTATGAGGATATTGAGAATGGGACTGATTTCCTAATTTCTTCTTCTGCCCTATTATTGTTAGTGTATAGGAAAGCTATTGATTTATGGGTATTGATCTTGTAGCCTGCCACTTTGCTAAATCTGCTTATAAGTTCAAGTAGTTTACTGGTGGAGTTTTTTTGATCTTCCAGATATAGGATCATATCATTAGCAAAAAGGGAGAGTTTGACTTCCTCTCTTCCTATTATTATCCCTTTGATTTCTTTCTCTTGCCTTATTGCTCCAGGTAGGGTCTCAAGAACAATACAGAATAAAAGTGCTGAGAGTGGACAGCCTTGTCTTATTCCCGAGTTTAGAGGAAATGCTTTCAGCTTTTCTCCGTTTAGTATTATACTAGCCGAGGGTTCAGTATATATAATCTTTACATAGTTCAGAAAAGTTCCTTTGATCCCTATCTTCTCTAGAGTTTTGAGCATAAAAAGTGAATTTTATCAAAGGCCTTTTCTGCATTGTTTGAGATGATCGTATGGTTTTTGTCCTTGATTCTGTTTAAGTGATGACTTACATGAATTGTTTTGCATATGTTGAACCAGCCCTGCAAACCAGGGATGAACCCCACTTGAGTGGCTCTCTCAACACCTGTCTTTCATCAGAATCAATGGGTGTCTTGTTAAAAGTAGGACTGGCTACATTATTTTTGAGACCCAATATCAAATGAAAACGTACCTTGATCACTAGGGAAAGAAAGCTGTTAAAGTTACTAAAATATAAAGCTTCTCCTGTTTTACTGTAGTTTCTTCTCCACACCCCCAAACTTGTCCTAGTGTCTTTTTTTAGTATTTTAAATTTATTTTATTAAGGAGTTGAGTTATTATACAACCATAAATGAGTATAAAATAACAAGATGATATGCATTTGCTCCTAAACCAGTTACTTGCATATCACCCACACCACAATCTCTTGATTCTTCTGTATTTCACCCCTACAACTGAAATAAATGTTTAGATTATGAATTTTCCAGAATTAAATGATTGCATAGTATTACTTGGATTCTTGGGGGGGGGTAAAGAGTGTGTTACATTGTTGATTGTCTCCCTAGATCCCTCCCTGTCTGCCCCTCAACCTCTTTCTTTCCCCTCCCCCCACATATCTATGGTTCCCCAAGATTATTTGTTGCTATACCTCTGCTGGGTCTAATATATGAGTTTGAGAACCTTTCACCCAAGCCTGGGTTTTGCTCTAACCTCCACAAATGAGGGAAAACATTCGACCCTTGACTCTCTGGATTTGGCTAACTTTGCTCAACATGATTTCTTCCATTGCTATCCACTTACCTTCAAAGACTGCAATATCATTGTTTCTAATCGCTAAGTAGAACTCCATTATGTGTGTATGTGTGTATATACCAGAGCTTTCGGATCCATTCATCCAGTGAGGGGCATCTGGGTTGGTTCTAATTTAGCTATTGTAAATTGAGCTGCTATGAACATAGATTTTGGTTTGTTGCTGTAATGTGCTGATTCTAACTTCTCCGGGAAAATAACCCAGAAGAGGGATAGCTGGATCATTCTTGGTGTCTTCTTTCTTTCTTCCTTCCTTCCTTCCTTCCTTCCTTCCTTCCTTCCTTCCTTCCTTCCTTTTAAAAAGAGAGGAACAGTGAGAGAGAGAGAGAGAGAGAGAGAATCAATTTTATTTAGTTTTTCATGTGGCTATTGTTGCTCTGACACTTTGTTGTGTACGTGGTGCTGGGGTTCAAACCCGCATACTAGCGCATGCGAGGCAAGCACCATAACCACGGAACCACTGTTCCAGCCCCTCCTGGTGGTTTTTTTGTTTGCTTTTTAATATCCTAAATAAAGATGTTAAAACTTTAAATAATCTGCATGATTTTTTTTTTTAACGAGAGAAGGACAGTGTGAGAGAGAGAGAGAGAGAGACAGAGAGAATCAACTTTTATTTAGTTTTTCACATGGCCTTCATTGCTTTGATACTTAGTTGTGTACGCGGTGCTGGAGTTTGAACCTGTGTAACTGGCGCCTGCCAGGCAAGCACCGTAACCGCCGAGCCACCACTCCAGCCCCAATCTGCATGAATTTTATTGCCCATATTTATACTGTGCACTGTCAGTTTTTTTTTAAAGAGAGAGGGACAGTGAGAGAGAGAAAGAGAGAAACAATTTTTATTTAGTTTTTCACATGGCTTTCGTTGCTCCAAGACTTCGTTGTGTATGTGGTGCTGGGGTTTGAACCCGCGTACTCATGCATGCCAGGCAAGCGCCATAACCGCCGAGCCACTGCTCCAGCCCCGCTGTCAGTTTTAAATGCAAATAACAGAGCATTTAACTTTTGTGCAGAATCCCCAATATTACACAATTCATGTTTTATAGATCATTTATACAGACTTAACTTCATTCTTACCAGAGCAGTGGAAATATTGAATCAAACTAAGTCGACAATTTTTGTTTCACTTTTCTTCCTTTTTCTTCTCTCTCTCCTCCTCCTTTCTTTTCCTGTTTTGGTACTGAGGATTGAACCCAGAAGTACCCTGCCACTGAGCTGTCTCCAGCCCTTTTTATTTTTTGAGACAGGATCTCACTAGTTGCCAAGGCTGGCCTCAAACTTGTAATATTCCTGCCTCAGACTTCTTAGTTGCTGGGATTACAGGCATGTACCACTGTACGCAGCTATATTTTATTTTACTTCTTGATTTATGCACATCTACCAAAACCCTGTGGAAGTCACTGGATTCTACAACACACTTATTTGTCCTCACTCACAGTCCTGCTGAACTCCCATACATCACAGGTTCACCAGAATTCTGTGTTCATGGATATTGTAAATGCTACACATGAATGATATACAAATATATTATACGGATCTCCTTTGCCTGTGCAGACTCCACGGTACATAATTTACAAATGACAAGTTCAAAGTTAAAATTATATACCACGTACAAAAGTTTATTATATTTCAGAGATTACTGTGCAACTTCAAATCAATTTACTGATATCCTAGGAATCCCATGTAACCTGGTTAAGAAACTTGAATCTGGATCCTGACAAAAGCACAAACTGCATTTCAGAGATGGGTGTCCTGGGACTGGGGGTGTAGCTCAGTGGTAGAGCACCTACTTAGCAAGCACAAGGCCCTGTGTTCAAGAAGGGAGTCCTTAGCAAGACCAGTCCTTCATGTTCTGAGAATTCACAGTGTTGCCTTATCCAACCCTCAGGTGTACCCAAGTACTATGGTAGTGAAGAGTAGTTTCCTTACAATTAGACAAGCCTGGATTTGAATCTTGGTAATAAATTTTGGGGGGTGGTTACTGAAGATTGAACCTAGGGGTGTTTAACCACTGAGTCACATCCCCAGCCCTTTTTATTTTTTCTTTTTAGATAGGGTCTCACTAAGTTGCTTAGCATCTTGCTAAGTTGCTGAGACTGGCCTTGAACATATATCAACCAAGCCCTGTTTTCTTTTTCTAATCTGTAAAATGAAGCTGATAATATTACAAGCTTCATAGCATGTGGGTAGAATTAAATAGGATTTTGTAAATTTATAGTTTAATACTGTGCATGACACAAAGTGGTGGCTATTGTGGAAGAAAAAAATATGACAAAAGGCAAACCTTAGGAGCACCCTCAGTGAAGGCTTCTTCTCACCTCTTTGACTCACCGTTTGCATTGTTCTTCATTGCCTTTACCTAGTAGGGGTTCAGGCCTAAGGGAATTGTTAAAAACAGCAAAGATCTTAATAATGAGCACTTAAGAGCAGGTTAGTAGCTCCATGATACTCAGTTACAAGCAAAATAGTAGATCAGCTAAAAATTTAAAAGAGAGAACCAGGGAAAGATATAGCTAAGAAGCTGAGATTGACAGCACTCTGTCCTTGCAAAAGAGCCCTAAGATCAGATCGTATTGTGGGAATATTCCTAAGAGCATTATTAAAATAATAGAAAAAGGGGCCGGAGCTCAGTGGTTGGAGCGCTTGCCCAGCATGTGGAAGGACCCAAGTTCAAACCCTAGCACCACATACACAACTAAGTGTCAGAGAAACAAAGGCCAGATGAAAAAAGATAAATAAAATTGATTCTTTCTCTCTCCCTCTCCTCCATTCTCTCTCTTAAAAAAAAACAAGTTAGCAATTAATGGTGGCTTATAAATGGGGTGATATGAGTAGAGTATCAAAGCCAGATTAGAAGCTCAGGCAGACTGTATACACTTCCAAGTTTGCTTTTTTGAGGAACCATACGTTATGGGGAAAAGACATGTCAATCAATCAATCAATCAATCAAAGGGGCCCTACATTATTTGAATTATATTATGGGGCACTTATGCCTCAGAGCATTGTCCAAAGAAATAGAACAATCAACTAGCAATAAATGGAGGCTTACAAGTGGGATGATACCAATAGAATATCAGTGCCAGTTTGGAAGCTCAGGGAGATAATGTACATTTCCAAGGTTACTTTTCCTGAGGGGGTTGTATACTACGGGAGAAATATATCAATGAATCCATCCAGCCAAGCCACTAAACAGATAAGAAAAAACTCAAGCAAATAACAAACCCCAGATGGTGGGGAAATCAGATGTTACAATGCATTATCCAAAATACCCAGTTTTAAACAAAAGGTCATAAGACATGCAAACAAGAAGGGAAATATTACTTATAAGCAGGCAATAGAAACTACCTGTGAGGGGCTGGAGCAATGGCTCAGCAGTTGCAGTGCTTGCCTGGAATGCACAAGGTCATGGGTTCAAATCCCAGCACCATATACACAACAAAATTGTAGCAACAAAGATCACATGAAAAACTAAATAGAACTGATTCATTCTCTCTCTCGCTCTCTCTCTCTCTCTCTGTCCCTCTCTTTCTCTCTCTTTTTTTAAAATAAAACAAACTACCTGTGAGGGAGTGCATGTTGAAACTGAAAACAAAGACTTGAAAGCAGCTATTATAAATGTGTTCAAAGAACTAAAGGAAATGAATTCTAAAGGATTATGGAGAGGCATGATGATAATGTCTCATCAAATAGAAAATATCAATAAGTAAATAGAAATTATAAAATAAGAATTAAAAATTTTGGAAAGGGATAGAATTTCTGGAGTTGAAAAGTGTAATGACTGAGATGAAAAATTTACTAGAGGGGCTCTATCTTAGGTTTGAGTTTGCAGAACAAAAAGACCAATAGAGATTATTTGATCTGAAGAATAGAGGAAAGAATTTAATAAATGATCAGAACCTCAGAAAAATGTGGGGCACCTTTCATCACAACATGCAAGTAGCAGAAAGACAGGAAAGAAAGGAACAGGAAAAAATGTTTAAAGAAATAATAACTGAAAACTTCTAAAAGCTAATGAAAAATAATATTTCACACATCTAAGTTGTTCAATGAAATTCAAGTAGGTTAAACACAAAGAGATCCAAGTGAGCCATAGTCAAAATGTTGAAAGACAAAGAGGAAACTTTGAAAGCAAAAACAGAAAAATAACTCATCATATACAAGGGAAACCAAATAAGATTAACAGATGACTTCTTGTCAGAAACAATGGAAGCCAAAAAATAATGGGACAACATATTTAAAATATAGTTGTTTCCCCTTAATTGCATTGCGTGCATTCCAATACCCTCAATGGATGCCTGAAACCATGGATAGTACCATATCCTGTATCACTATGTTTTTCCTGTACATAATATCTATCATAAAGTTTCATTTATAAATTAGGCACAGTAAAATATCAATAAAAGCAAACAATAAAATAGAATGATTATAACAATGTATTTTAACAAAAGTTATGTGAATATACATTCTCTCTCTCTCTCTCAAAATATCTTGTTTTTTTTCCTGTACTCACTCTTCTTCTTGAGATGCTGTGAGGTGATAAAATGCTCTCAGAATGAGATGAAGTGAGGTAAGTGACATAGGCATTGTATCATAGCATTTTTCTACTCTACAAGGGATATTTGAATGTAAGAATGTGATACCGTAACTGTCAATCCCATAACCAAGACTGCTACTGACTGATGGATGAATAAAGTATGCAAAGAAAATATGCTGGACAAAAGGATGATACATGTCCTGGATGGGACAGAGTGAGATGGCACAAGATTTCATCATGCTACTCAGAAAGGCTTACAATTTAAAACTTACGCATTGGTTATATCTGGAATTTTCCATTTAATATTTTCAGACCATGGTTGACCATGTGTATCTGAAACCATGAAAAGTAAGACTGCAGATATAAGAGGACTAATATATTAAAAGAAACAAAGCTATCAAGGAAGAATCTTTTTTGATACATAATAATTGTACATGTTTAGAAGGTATAATGAGATGTTTTGATTCATGTATACACTGGATACTGATCAAATTTGGGTTATTTTCATATTTATCACTTTAAACTTAAATATTTCTTTTGGTGAGTACATTCAAATCCTCTTTTCTAGCTATTTAAGACATCCAGTACATTATTATTAACTGTACTCATCCTTCTGTGCCCATAGCACACAAGAACTTATTCCTCCTATCTAACTATAACACTGTACTCACGGACCAATCTCTCTTCCTCTCTCCTCCTCACTACTCCCTTATTCTCTGATAACCACTATACCACTCTCAACCTCTGTGAGTTCTTATATCTAGCAAAGATAACTGTTATGGGTTGAATCTTAAATGTCCCTCAAAGGCCCTTTGGTTGCAAGGCTGTGATGCTCTTGGAAGGTAGTGGAACCTTCAAGAGGTGGGGCCTCCTTATAGGAAACTAGTTAGATCTTTGGGGGCATGTAATGTTAAAGCATTAGGTATGTGTGCATTTGCTGAATTTGGCAGGTCAGATCTGATGTAGAATAAAGACACTCTTTACCCAAGATAGCATTTATTTTAGTTATCACATGGAAGCAAGAGCAAAAGCAAAAGTGATAGGTGAGAGAGAAAGAGAATAAAATACACCGCCAGACTAGAGGAAACACCAACAACTGGAGTCTTGTAGGTAGAGAGTCTCTGGGCAGCTTTTCAGGGTCCCAACTGGGAAGTCCCAGGCATAGCATTCTCTCCACAAGTGAGACTTCAAAGTCTTGTTCCTAGTGGTTCTTTAAATGCAAGTTAGAACAAAGAAATCTCAGTTCTAACAACCTGTGTGACCTAGTGATTCCCTCAAGGACACTTCATCCATACAAGGATTGACCAGATCCCTGAAGGTAGAGATTGGTAGCCTTGAGATAAGTGAATGATTCTGATTTCTTGTGAGTGAGCCAAACCCACTGATAAGCCATCAAGGGTGTGTATAGTCCACAGCAGGCACATGGACAGGGAAGATCTTTAATATTTTCCTTAGCCCTTTAGGGCATGGTCTTGTAAGGAGGAATCTTGGAACCCTGGTCTGCTTCTCTCTCTCTTGCTTTCTAGTTGTGATGAGTTGAGCAGCTTTGCTTTGCCATGCATTCCCTACCATAATTTTCAGACTCACCACAAGCTTAAAAGCAACTGAGTCATCCAACTATGGACTGAAATCTCTGAAGCTATGAACCAAAATAAACCTTTACTTCTTTACCTCTCAGGTATTTTGTCACAGTAATGGAAAATTGACTAACACATCACACTAACTTTCAAAATTGAAGATGAAATAAGGAAATTTCCAAGTAAACAACAACAAAAAAAGAAAGAAAATGTTTACTTTTGCTAAGCAAAAGAAAAGTTCTTCAGACTAAAAGTGACACCAGATAGTAATTCAAATCCACATGAGAAAACAAAGCACTGATAAAGGTAATTATTTAAGTAATTGTAAAAGATGCTGTAATTGCATAGCTCTTCTTTCTTACTGATTAAAAATTGCATAAACAACATGTATAAATTGTACTATAAGGTCTAACATATAGAAATGTAATCTATTTGATAACAGGAGCACAAAGAAGATGGGTGGGAAAAAGGTATATTTCTGTAAGGAAATATGTGATAAAAAATTAAGAAAAAATGAAGAGATATAGAAATGGTAAACAAGAATAAGATAATAAATTCCATAAATTTGTTCTTGCTCACATTTCTTCTTTCAACATCTATAAAAGATATAAAATTATGTAAAGTATGTAACAATGTTGGTGAATGTATGACATACATGGACACAATTTGTATGAGAATAATAGTAAAATAGTGGAGAGACAGGAAATAGAGCTATGTGGGAGTAAATTTTCTATTTATCACCATAATTAAGTATATATCTGAAAGAGATTCTGATAAGATATACATTGTAAGAGCAACCATTATTAAGAAAATAGCTGCAAAAAGTAGTGAACAATCATAAAAGAAATTAAAATGTTACACTAGGATATATTTAGTTACTGCAAAAGGCAGTAAAAAGAGCAGAAGAACAAAAACAGACATAAGACATAGAAAACAAAAAGCAAAATGGTAAACAATATATCTAACTATATTGATAACATTAAAAGATAAGAGATTGCTGGCCCTGGTGGCACATACCTGTGATCCCAGTTACTTGGATGGCTGAGGCAGAAGGATGACAATACAAGGCCAGCCTCAGCAACATAGCAAGACCCTATCTCAAGATAAAAATAAAAACAGGCTATAAATGTAGTTCGGCGGCAGAGAACTTGCCTAGTGATACTTACCTGATGCTTCAACCAGGACTACTACTAGGTTTAGCCATAAGCACAAAATTGAGCAAGCCAGTGCTCTGTCTTACCTATAAATTCTTGTATGAGAAACCAACAGCTTGTCTAAATCCATCTTCCCTTCTCTTGACTTTTAATATTGAGAGTTGAAACCATTTATCCCTATACATGTTGCTGTCTACATTAATATGACTTTAATATTTAGCTGTTTTCATAATTTCATATTTGTTATTCCAAGATTTTTTGCACAAGAAGATAAAACTTTATTTCTCATTACAGGAAGTAACTTTATTCTTCCGTTTAGGAACTTCCATAAAGACCCATGACTTTTCAACAGAAAGCATCAACCATTCACATCTGAAGAATCTTTGAACTCAGCCTCAAAATCATCCTTTTCTTCTTTCCAGCAATCTGAATATTCCATCACAATCCTTACACAGTCCTAATTGGGCCCTTTCCTACTGCCCCAACCCTTGCACTGATGGACCTGCCTTAAACTAGACTTCAGAATCTGAATAAATCAAATGTTATCTTTTCTTCTTCAAGAAACTATCAAATTTTGTCTGAACAGATAGGGTTCTCTCTTACAACTATAAGTGATAATCACTTTTGTCTCATCAACTAGTTTTTCTGGCAATAATGAGGGACTTGGAATTTCATAAACCTTTATCAATTCTCTAATTTTTTTTCCTACCAATCCTAGGAAACGGAATATAGCACAGGGAAGGTATTGGACTTTATGAATTCCTAGTTTCACTTATAGAAAATAACAAAATGAATAGTAGTTTTTGGAATACAATCTGAACTCAAGTTCAACTTCCTAATTGGTATTTTTTTGAGACAGAGTCTATATTGCCCAGGCTATCCTCAAACTTGAGATCCTCCTGCCTCAGCTTTCTGGATAGCTGGAATTACAGATGTATACCACCATGCCCTGCTTAATTGATGTATATTATTAATGTTCTTGAACTAGGCAATCTGTAATTATCAGGTATCTTTAAAACCTTTCTTTAGGGCCAGTAATACTCTTCATCTACTCACTGAAATTTTTAGTCTACATATTTTTAGCACAGCCCCAATAAGCAGTAGCTTCTTGAACACTGCTCCAAGAAGCAGTAGCTAGTGGGTTTGACAACTATTTCCTCTGTGCTCAAATCAGTGCCAGAGCAGCTTCTGTGGGTAGTTTCCTTGCATATCTGGCGATCTCATTTTAATTTAAGATATTCTCTAAGGAAGAATGTCCATAAATAGACTTGCTGCTACAGCTGGTGGAAATATCTTGCCTTGTACTTAGATTTTCTTATACAAGGAGTTATATGATTTTATATATGCACAGTGAAAGTGTATATGACAAAGAAAAAGAAAGGAAGTGCATATGACATGTGGACAGGTGTAGATCCAACTTATCAGTGATGTTCTCAACTAGGAGTTCATGTTTCAGAGAGAAGGAAATAGTTGCTTATTTTATCAGATCAGAATTCATATTGTATTTTTGGAATACAACCTGAACTGGGGAGAATATTTTTTTCAAAATACTATGATCTTTTTGTCTTATAAGGAGTTACAGGACTCAAGGATATCCTAACAGGTTTGAACAAGGTTCAGCCTCTACCAGTGCCATAAAACGGTATAGTAGGTGCAGGGAGATAAAAGACTGGCCCAAAGTTCAGAATTGTCTGAAAATTTCCATTTTAAAAGTTTCTTTTAATTTTCTTCATCCAGAATAGTGTCACACACAGCTGCTCCTTGAAATAAATTTATTTGATCTCTCCCACAATCCTGTTTTTGTACTCCAGATTTTCAACTGGTGGCAAAGAAGGAAGAAAGGATACTTCTTGGCAAAGAAAACAGATATGAGAACAAACTAAACTGGTCCAATTTTCAATGATTATTAAGTAAATAAATCTTTCCTTTAGACATAATATTTTCTTACCATTTACAAAGTTTAAGATAGCAAAAAATTAAGACCAATTTTGTAGGTATATAGAACACTAGACATTGAATTACCCTAAAAACGATTTGTATTGAGTAGATCAATTTTTTTGATGTGGTATTCTGTAAAATTCAGTGAAAGTGTTTCAGTTATTTTATTCATATTTGGTTTTAATTTCATTTTTTAAATATTTTTTTTAGAAATGTGACTACATAGCAAGACACAAATGTGTCCTTTAACTGTCTTAGTCCATTTGTGCCGCTATAATAAAATACTATTGTCTTAGTTTTTCTTTTGCAATAATAGAGTAGTTGAGTCTGGATGATTTACAAAGATTGAGGTTTGGCTTTTTTTTTTCTTTTTTTAAGAGAGAGAGAGAGAGAGAGAGAGAGAGAGAATTTATTTATTTTACTTATTTTTTTCATCTGGTTTTGTTTTTCTGTTTTTCTAACACCTAGTTTTGTGGTGCTGAGGTTTGAACAGTCTGCCACTGAGCCACCGCTCCAGCCTAGAGATTTGTTCTTGCTTTTGACTCTGGAGGCTAGGAAGTCCAAGGGTATGAATGTGGCACTTGGCAAGAAATACATAACAGGTGGAAGGTGAAAGGCCAAATAAGTGAGTGTAGAAGAGCCAAATACAAGGGTTGGACTGAGTTAGCAACCCAGTCCCCCTTAAAGACCTTATAACCTCTTAAAGGCTCACTTCCCGGCACCACTATAGTGGCAATCACATTTCAACATGAGTTTCAGAGGGGATAAACCACGTTCAAATCAAAGCAACCACAAACTGGGTAATTTATAAATAATATAAACTTATTCATCACAGTTTTGAAGGCTGGGAGGCCCAAGATTAAGGTATTAGCAAGTTAGAGTGCTGCTCTTTCTGCTTTCAAGATGGCACCTAATTGCTCTGTCCTCTGGCAGGTATCAATGTTGTGTGCTCATGCAGGAGGAGCCAGAAGGAAGAAAGTGAGACACTACCTCTGAAGATGCTTTTATAAGGGTGTTAACCCATTTGTGAGGGTAGAGCCCTCTTAATATCCCACAAGGGGGATTATGTTTCTACACATAAACTTTGGAGGGGACAAATCTGAACTCTAACATTTACCAATTTTTAATGTATTTGAGATTATCAAAGTTATTAATTTGAGTAAAATTTGGAGTTATAGATTTTCCTGTTTCTGTATAACTGAAGAACATCCTAAGAATGCAAAGCTGTAAGAGAACACAATTGTTGTTCTAAGCCACTAATTTGTAGTAATTTGTTATAGCAGGAATAAGAACTAACATATACCCAATTTCAAACTGGAGTTTTTTTTTTTTTAAAGATTTTTCAGAGAGAGGGACAGTGAGAGAGACAGAGAAAGAGAGAAACAACTTTATTTACTTTTTTACATGGCCTTAGTTGCTCCAACACTTAGTTGTGTACGTGGTGCTGGGGTTTGAACCCGGGTTCTTGTGCTTGCCAGGCAAGCGCTGAAACTGCTGAGCCACCGCTCCAGCCCCAGATCTGGAGCTTTTAATGTTTGTTGCCTGCTACCAAGTTCTTAAGGTCTCAGGTCTCCATCCTCCTTACCTGATGATATCTACTGAATCATTCCATGCTTCTGCCTTTAGTGAAAGATGCTTCCTTTTACATCACCTTCCTGTCTGGAGAGAGTTTCCCTTTTATAATCTGTTTTCTCCTTAACAGACATTCATCATTCCTCTTTCTTGGGACTATATTAGTGGAGTGATGTAAGGGAACTTTATTCAATATTGGGTACATGATGGTGCTGGAATGATGGCTCAGTGGTAGAGTGCTTGCCTGGCATGTGCAAGGACCTGGGTTTGAACCCCAGCAAACATACATAACTAAATGTTGGATAAACTAAAACCAGATGAAAAAACAAAACTGATTCTTTCCCTCTTTAAAAAATATTGGGAACATGGATGGAATGTCAAAGAAAAACATGAATAATGTACTGTGAAAACATTAAAATGATTAATTTGTGGCACCACCACAAGTTGTAGGCTCTAAGAATTCTGGGACTTCCTTGTCTGTTTTCTTTACTGGTTTATCTCCAACATCTATCACAGGGCCTATTATCCAATAAATAATTTTGGGAAAAAAACGAAGGCATGAGATGAGCAAATCAAAGAAAGATAAATCATTTATCCTCTTGGCACTGGGAAGATTTTGAGCAGAGGACTGAAACAATAGATTTGCAGGTTGTCAGTATCTTCAGGTTGTCACAGTTATCACAAATAGTAGTCTGCACCATCCCAAGTAACAGCTATTAAATTAACTAAGTATACAGTAACTACAGTGGGACAACTTGCTACTGTAAATATTCAGAATCATGAACAGCTGCCTAAGAAAAGCTGAAGAAATTTTATGAAGTTTAAACTGCCCCACCCCATAATATTAATGCCCACTCTATTCTCTCTTTCCTAACACTGAGCTTCTTTCATCCGCTGATCTCGCCTGCCATAGGGACCCTTTCAGGGAATTTCAGCTGAGATTTGGATACCCAGCCCACTCTGCTGTGATATTTGCATTTCATACTAAATTTGTCTATAACATTACAAATTTCACACTCCTACATTTCTGTTATAACATCATAATCATAAAAAATGACATTTTCATTTTCTCTTTTGCAAGTGAAATGAGCATTTCCACATATAAATAGAGAAGGAAAATTGTTGGTCATCTTCCTAAGTGGTTTGGGGGCTTGATCCAAGCCTGAAGTTTAAGTTCTCAGTGTCTGGGAGGACCCATTTATTTGTTCAGGTTTTCAACGGTAACCTCATGCAGTGGGTCTTTTCATGTCAGGGGATGACATGACTTTCCCTTCACTGAAACTGAAGGAACCTGAAATCTGCCACACCATTTTGGATTGTCTCCTGAAGCGCTTCTTGTCCCTTACTTACCCTTATAGGATTTCCTACCAAAGGGCAGGGTGCACCTGGAATCCTGGGCCCTAATGTCCAGAATAAAGAGAGATGGGGGCTTATGGCTCACGCTTACCTCCAGAGCAGAGTCAATGGATGTGTCAGGAAAAGGGCTAGAAGGAAGCAAAAGGGCCTTAAATGCATTTTCATAAAGATCAGGGGCTTTTACTTCTTGTATTAATGAAGATTCCTACTAATTGTGGGACTGTTACCCTTGTCTTATGGAATCTTTTCATCAGGGAATTGACATTTTTTTTTAAGAGAGAGAGAGAATCAATTTTATTTAGTTTTTCATGTGGCTTTCATTGCTCTGAGACTTCATTGTGTATGTGGTGCTGGGGTTTGAACTTGGGTCCTTGCGCATGCCAGGCAAGCACCATAACCACTGAGCCACCACTCCAGCCCAGGAATTGACATTTTAAGTAGGACAAAGAAACTCACAAATTTTTCAGACATCGTCAGGTACATACACAAAGAGTAACTGGCCCAGATGACCTTATAATTATCTTTTTCAATTTTATAATTCCAGTGTTAACCTTAAAAAATTCATGAACTTGCATCAGTGTCTTAAAGGTTAAAACTAAATTAGTAAACTGCATCCCAACTGGAGATGAGTTCTAGGCAAGAACTCACCTCCAGAAGACATTGATGGAACCTGGACAAGACAACAAGAGGCAAAACTCTTATCCCATAGAACTCAAAATCATCTCAAGGTTTTATAGAGACTTTGGCTTTGATCTCAACTCATAAGCCAAACCCTTAAGACACAGAAAATTGTTGGTTTGTTTGTTGTAGGGACAGTGACAGCTATTTCTCCAGCTGAGGACAAGAAGTCAACAGTGAGAACCCAGGGCTCCTCTTCACCTCCAGGACCTTCTCTATGGTCTTTAGGTGCCTGGTATTTTCCAGGGATTTAATCTTGTTTTAATCTTCTGACCTTTATCTGCTTTTTTCCAGCATGGTCAATATTCCCTCTGTTTGTTCAAGCTACTATAATATTTTAGATAACTGAAAAGCAATAAAAATTTATTGCTGGGGCTGGAGCAGTGGCTCAGCGGTTTTGCCCTTGCCCAGCAAGCACGAGGACCCGGGTTCAAACCCCAGCACCATGTATACAACTAAGTGTTGGAGCAACAAAGGCCATGTGAAAAACTAAATAAAGTTGTTTCTCTCTTTCTCTGTCTCTCTCACTGTCCCTGTCTCTTTAAAAATAAATAAATAAATATTTGTAGAAGGATTAAAATTTTAAAAAAATTATTTCTCACAGCTCTAGAGGCTTGGGCAATCCAACATTCAGATGCTAGCACATTTGGCATCTGCTGAGGGCTCACTGTTTAGGGGACAACTTCCTGCTGCGTTCTCACATGGAGAAAGGGGCAAGCAAGCTGCCTTGGGCCTCTTTTATTTATTTATTTATTTTTTTAAAGTATTTTTTTTAAAGAGAGAGGGACAGTGAGAGAGACAGAGAAAGAGAGAAACTTTTATTTAGTTTTTCACATGGCCTTTGTTGCTCCAACACTTAGTTGTGTACGTGGTGCTGGGGTTTGAACCTGGGTCCTTGTGCTTGCCAGGCAAGCGCCGAAACCACTGAGCCACCACTCCAGCCCCCTTGGGCCTCTTTTAAAAGTGCAGTAATCCTATTTGTGAGGGCTGAGATCTTATAACCTAACTATCTCCCAAAGGCCCCACCTTTCAATACCATTGCATTGGGGTGAATTTTGGGGGAACACAAATATTCATAACACTTCCCACCCTTTATTTCATCCCTTCACATCAGACTGTGGGTTATGGAGATCAGTGTGCCTTTATGTGCTGCTCCTTCCCATTACTGCAATTGCACTGAGCTGTCTGCAACCCTGTGTCACATCAAATGTCAGAAACAGAGCCCATTTTTCTCATTCTGGAGCACAGGGATGTTGTAAGAGCTTCAAGGATGGGAATGGGAGTTGGGTATGATGACTGTAATCTCTTTAGTTCTCGAGGTTCTGCAGAGCACACATGGGAAGATTTCTGGTAGCTGTATTTCTCTAGGATCAACTGCATGGAATTCCAGGGAATGGGTTATCATAATTGTTTTTTACTTAATTTTACCTGTAGTCTAAATAATCTAAGCTAAACACTATTGAATTTCATATGGACTAGGTGAAGGGTACAGAATAGATGCTCAGTAAATGTGTCCTGAATAAACTATGTACAAATAAACATATGAGGTTTAAGAGGAATAGTATAAATAATGAAATTGTGGACATTTTTTCCTTTTCTTCAAAATTTAGTATGGTGGTATTATATTATTTGTAAAATAAATAGAATATTTTCTTTTAAATACTGCATTTTTGAATTATAATATGATCTAGCAATTCCACTTCTGGTTATAAATCCAAAGGAATTGTAAACAGGTCTTAAAGAGATATTTGCATGCCCATATTTGTTGTAGCATTATTCACAGCTAGAACATGGAAGTGACCCAGATAAAATGGGTCAGTGAATAGAAAAATATAGTATATTCACATAATGAAATTCAGCCTTAGAATGGAAGGAAATTCTGCAGTATGCTGCAACATGGATAAACTTAGAACATTATATTAAATGAAATAGGCCAGGTATAAAGAAACAAATATCGTGAGTCCACATATATGAGGTACTTAGAGGAGTCAAAATCATAGACACAGAAAATGGGAAGGAGCATGGAAGAGACTGAAGAAAAGGAAAGGTGAGGATTAATCATTTACTGAGTATAGTTCCAGTTTTACTAAATGAAAGGACCTTTAGAGATAGATGATAGTGATAGTTGCATAACAATATTAATGCACTTAATTCCATTAAATTGTAACCTTAAGAATGGTTGAATGGCACATTTTATGTTATGTGTATTTTACAATTAAAAATAAGCTTGAGTGGCTAGAGGGGTGGCTCGGTAGTTAAGGCGCTTGCCTGGCATGTGCAAGGATGTAGGTTTGAACCCCAGCACCATGTACACAATGAAGTGTTGGATCAATGAAAGCCACATGAAAAACTAAATAAAACTGATTCTCTCTTTCTCTCCCTCACTGTCTTCCTCTCTCTTTAAAAAAATAATCTTGAGGACACTGAAATTTAGAGAGGTTAGTTGTCTTAGTCTGTTTTGTTACTATAACAAAATATACAAGACTAGATGATTTATAAAGAATGGAAGTTTATTTTAGCTCATGGTTCTCAAGGTTGGGAAGTTCAAGAGCATAGCACTGGCATCTGCTTGCCAACAAGTAGGGATTTTTCTGAATCATTACCTGGTGAAGGGCATCTCATGGCAAGTGGGCCAGAGATAGCTTGCTTTATAATAGTCATTTCCATATTAATCCATTAATCCAAAATTAACTAATCCATTCATGAGGGCTCCCAAAGGTCCTACTTCCAAATATTATTAATGTATCAATTTGAGGATTAAGGGTCCAACATATGAAGTTTGGGGACACATTCAAATCATGTAATTAATATTGTTATTAAGTACTTACATATGATATCTGTTCAATTTAGCTTGAACACTGAATTGCCTTCACGAGTTATTCTTCGTAGCAAAATGAATGGGTGAGATAATGTTCAAGTTCTTGTTATTTTGATTCTCAAAGCACACAATAAATAAAAGAGTCATAAAAATCCTATTATGTGACAGCAGCTCAGATTCTTCCCAGAAGACAAATACAAACATATGTAATTGCCTATGTCACAAGGCTATGGTGGAAGAGAGTTAATAAGTGATTTCAAAATTCTTCATAGAGTGCTATAGAAAAGCAAAACATCTATAACAATAGTAATTAGTTTTTAAAACCACTATATCTATTCTCTTTGTGTAGCTGTTTCTCAAAATTCACTTTGTGAGTTTAATTACAGGATATTAATCAATAAATTAATCTCCCTCTTTCTTAGATCCTACTGAGAAGCTATCCTTCATTCCCTTCATCTGCTGAGCCCTTCCCCCTTCCTAATCTCAGATGGTCAGCAAAGGCTGAATACTGACATTCTGACATTCATAGAAAAAGAAAAGAGGTCTGCCTGAACCTTCATCCATTCAAATCACTGACTTTCAAACAAAATTGAGCACAAAGGCCTAAAGAAGTACAGAGACTCTTCAAAACAGAACTCTCTGCCCACCCCTATTCAGGAAGGGAAAATTTTTTCCCTTTGAGTTCTAGTAATGCTCAGTGTTATTGTTTAGATATAAGGTGTCCTCTAAAAGCTGTTGTGTTGATGCAGGAATATTCAGTGTTAGAATGATTAGATATGAGAGCTGTGACTTGATTGGTCCATTCTAGTTTGAATGGACTAACTGGATAGTAACTTTAGGCAGGTAGGTGTGGCTGGAAGGGGTTGGTCACTGAGGGCATGCCCTGGAAGGGTTCATCTTCCTTTCCCTTTCTCAGTGTTTCCTGGCTGCCATGAATGGAGCAATACTCCTCTGCCATGCCCTTCTGCTGTGATGTTCTACCTCACCTTGGTTCCAGAGCAATGGAGTTAACTGACCATGGACCTCTGAAACCATGAGCCAAAATAAACTTTTCCTCTTCTAAGTTGTTCTGTCAGGTATTTTTGTAACCATGATGAAACGCTGACTAATCTACGCAGGTAACTATGGTGAAATACCAACTTTATGAATCATAAGGGAAAAAAGCTTCTTAAAAGGGAAAAAAGCTTCTTAGATGCCCTAAATTTAATTACAAGGGGGAGAGAGGACGGAATGAAGGAGAGGAAGGGAAAGTCTAAACAGTAACAAAAAGAACACATTTTCTTTAATATCTTGAATATATGTTAAAACTTCTACTCAAATCCCATCACCACCCTCTAGGTATCATTGCCTCCTGCCTGTAGCCCCAACCAATCCTTAGAGACTGGATTTTCGTTAGGGACTGTCTTCCTGTCCCAAAGCTTTCCCTGCTATGTATAATCCTGCCCCTCTAATCCATAGCCGACGTAAGACAACTGATGCCTTCCTTCCTTAAATTTTAATTATAAAATATTCTGTGGCTGGAAATGTAGCTCAGTGAAAAGAGCATCTGTTTAGCATGCATGAGGCTCTTGTTTCAATCTCTAGCACCCCTGAAAATAAACAAACAAAAACTGTCTTTTTAGAGCTGATGTATATTTTCCCAACAGCTACCTAGACTTGGGGCTGGTATCTGAGAGAACTTGTTCTAGGATTGGTTCTTTCTGGCCAGCATCTGTAAAGGTTCAGTAAACTCTATTATTTCAGTTCTCTGCCAGACTCAGAAGTTTTGGTGCAACATGAATTATTATTTCATTTTCAGGGGTAGTAGAATAAAACACCCCACAAAGGCAAAAATATATATATATACAAACACACACACACATACACAAGGCCATTGTACTTCCTGATACCTTAAAAAAAAAAGTCAACATCAAAGCACTGTATTGAGGACTCCTAGGCTAATTTTGCTAAAAATACTGACTCTTCACTTGGGCCTGCAAATATACAATGTGTAATTAAAAGCAGGATAAAAAAATCTGGCATCTTGTGTTGTTTTGCATCTGTCTCCTTTGCTCTGAACACCTTGGATAACAGGAACAGTAGTCCTGATTGACAAACACCTTGTGATAAGTAGAAACTTACCACCTTGGCAACAGTAACCTTCTTATTTCAGACAAGGCTGGACCTTACCAATCCTGAGATAATGATCAACCAGACTACAGTTCAAAAGGACTGCTTAACTATGCATATTTCTTCTCTATATAACCTGGAAGCTCATGTCGGACAGTGCTGGAAATGCTATTCCTTTTTGTTTTTTTGGTACAGCTGTACTGATTAAAGTTTCTTTCCTGATTTTCACCATTACTTTTTCTGTTTGGTTTTTGTGGTGAGGAGCCAGAACTGATTTGTTGAGTCCCCCAGAGTTGGGCCTCTAGCCTAGGACTCTGATAACAACACAGATTTCCCTATCACTAGCCTTAGTTATTTCAGTGGTATGTTCCCATTATGTAAACACAGGGGCTCATGCTTATCCCTGTAGCACAAGCAAGAAAGGGAAGAGATATAGGAACCCTTTTGAAAACTTTTAAGGCAGAGACTCCTGAAGTAGGACGAGGCTGGGTTGCATGTTGGGGCACTGGTCTGTGGAGTAAAAAAAATTAAATGAAATAATACATATAAAGTATTTAGCAATATAAGGTATATAAATGTGTAAATAAATGTGCCAGTTATAACAATGATTGATTTGACGTATATTTCTTGCGTATCTACTTTCTATCAGATATTGCTCTGCGTGTTGGGGACATAGCAATGAAGAAGACAAAACCACTGCAGGGAGATAGACAATAAACAAGTAAACAAAGTACTGTATAAAGGCATAAATAGGATAAGAGAAGAAAGAATATAATCACTGTTTTAGGTGGAGTGGTCAGGGAAGGTCTCTCAGAGGAGGTGATAGCTGAACACAGGCCAAATAGAGGTGGAGGTGGGTAGAGATGCACACACAATGCCAGTACCTCAAGTAAACGAAGAGCAGAGGCTACAGCAATTGTAAAGTCCCCAAGTTAGCCATAGAAATAGCAAGAACACCAACAATTATTGGACTGACAGATGTCATTAAAAAAGCAGAAAGTTGGGCTGGAACGGTGGCTCAGTGGTTCTGGCGCTTGCGGCACTTGCCTGACATGCATGAATATGCAAGTTCAAACCCCAGCATCATGTATGCAGTGAGGTCTCAGAGCAATGAAAGCCACATCAAAAACTAAATAAAATTGATTCTCTTTCTCTCTCACTTTCTCTATTTAAAAAAAAAAGCCAGCATAAAGTTTTGGAGATGACTTTTGAGTTTATCATGGGCTATAATGTAGGGACTTACAGGACAAAATTAAACTTTGGACTGATTTTGTATTGAAAGTGTAATGTAGAACTATTACACGGTTGAACAGGGTGTAACATCATATTTGTTTTAAAAGGGCCACTCTAGGAGCTGGAGCGGTGTCTCAGCAGTACAGCACTTGTCGGGCATGTGTAAGGACTCGGGTTTGAACCTCAGCACCATCTACACAACTAAGTGTCAGAAAAACAAAAACCAGATTAAAAAAAATAAAATTGATTCTTTCTCTCCCTCTCATTGTTTCTTTCTTTTTTTTAAATAATAAAATAAAAAAGGGCCATTCTAGGTCCTCTTTGAAAACTGATTGTAAGAATGAAAGTAGGACAATCAGTGCACAGATTCACGAAAGCCATTGCAGATGGTTTGGACTGAGGTTTTAGTAGAATAGGCAGAAAGTGACAAGTCAATAGATTTGCTGATAGGCTAAATGTGGTATATGAGAGAAAAGAGGACTCAGTGATGGCACCAAGGAGTTTGGCATGAGCAACTGAAAGTATTTGTTATTTACTGAGATGGGGGAACTCTGAGGAGGAGCAGAAGCATCCAGTACCAGAGATATTATATTGACATACAAGTGGAACAGTGATTAGGTAGCTGCATAGGTTAGAATTCAACGGAGAGGTTGGGTCTGAAGATATAAATTTGAATCCTCAGCATATGGATGGTATTTAAAGTCATGGGATTAGATCATGTAGGGTGTGACTATGGATAAAAAAAGAAAACTGAGCACTGGGGCATTTCAATATTTAAAAATCTGAAAGATGAGAAGGAGCAGAAAATGACAGAGAATGAAGGCTAGGAAAATGTGGTATTTCAGAAGTCTTATTACAAATGTTTTTAAGGCAAGAGGGAGTGATCAACTATATTAATGCTACTCAGAGCACATTAAGATGTGGACTGATTTGAATGCTGGGTTTTATAACCTGAAGCCATTTGTGGAATAATAGGAACCAATGTGTGCGAGACCAAGAGAGAATAGGATGATAGGAAACAGACAGAATAAGCAAGA
Organism: Aplodontia rufa; assembly: GCA_004027875.1. Taxonomy (NCBI): domain Eukaryota; kingdom Metazoa; phylum Chordata; class Mammalia; order Rodentia; family Aplodontiidae; genus Aplodontia; species Aplodontia rufa. Next base: position 11,674 of record PVKS010021368.1, on the reverse strand, counting down.
GTTTTGCTCTGAAGAGACAAATAACAGAAAAAGAATCACAAACTTAAAAGGCACAGAATAAGGAGTATTTTGCTTTGTGTTGTTAACATATTTTTACAGAATGTTTATGTGCTGAGGAAATATTGGAATGATTTGTTAGAGCTTAGGATAAGGAGGAGAGTTTTCAATTAAATAATGATATTGACACAGAGTTGAAAGTACATTCCTATTGGAAAAGGGGCAGGGTCTTGGACAGCGGGATGAGGTGTTTCTGTATGAAACATTTAGTGAACACAGTGGTCCTCAAAATGGAAACCACAAACAGAATCAAGAAGGTCAACTATCTGGGCTTACTTGATGTAAAGGATGCTTGTGTTTAAATGATTCACATCTTATGGAGGCAGACAGAAGAATCAGTGCAAGGTTGGTTAAGAATGCAAAGCATCCTGCAAGCTCACAAAAATAATCTCCGACTTACAAGTCATACTTTTTGCATTCATTTTGCTCTCTCTACTTATTTCCTATCTGTTATCTCAGAACATTTACCAATGTCTCATCTAGATATTCTAAATGTATCTCAGCTGTAGTATGGAGAATCTAGTAAGAGTCCTGACTCATATGAGAATCACAATGTTAAAGGGAAGCAGTTTCCCCATGAGGCAGAAATTGTGACCAGGGAGAGTGAATGATTGCTGCAAGAAATAGTGACGGGACCACCCAATTCCAAGTAGCCCTTGCATCTCATTCCAGTGTAAATATTAAAGGGTCTGCATTTATTTAATTAAGAACAGCATAATATTTTTATAAGAATCATGAAATATTATATTATTTTATCATTCTAAAAACTACAAAATAATATAATTTTAAAAATCATTAAGGGTTTTAATTTACTGAATAATTTGTTTTTGGTGGCACTGGGCAATAAACCCAGGGCCCTGTGCATGCTAGTCAGGCACTCTACCACTGAGCTACATCCCCAGCTCGCTCTATTTTATTTTGAAACAGGGTCTTACTAAGTTGCTCAGTCTGGTCTCAAACTTTCAATCTTCCTGCTTCAGCCTCTCAGGTAGCTGGGATTACAGGTGTGTGTCACTGCAAACCTAAGGAATTTTATTATAATTCTAATAAGATTATGGGTATACCAGCATATTGTTTCTGTCGTTAAATTAAATTCAAAACTTTCATGATTTAACTCTGGAAGGAGACTTTCTGGGCAGGAAGGGGAAGTTTGCCAAATCTGTCCCAATGATCTCCCCTGAGATTTTCCTGTCATTTGGAACTCCCTTACCTCAAGAACCATTGCCACCCCCAGGAAGACACTGTTTTTTTCTGACACATTGTATCAGAAGTATAGCTGTGCCTCTGTAGAGCAGAAATAAGACTATTCAAGAGCCATTCTAAGAGAGGTTTCAGTTCTGAATAAAATGGATTAAGCACATCCCAGCTGATCTCTTTCACTGAGTGAAGCTGAAAAATTTGGGCAGAATACAAAAGGTATTCTGAAAAATAAATAGTAGTAGGTGGACTGGAGAAAAAGACCAGAGCTCAAAGTATCAGTACCAGTGGGGATTTTATGATTTTTTTTCTCTTTATTATTTTCTGACTTGGGGCTGGAGTGGTGGCTCAGTGGTTACTGTGCTTGCCTGGCATGCGTGAGTATGTGGGTTCAAAACCCAGCACCACATACACGACAAAGTGTTGGGGCAAGGACAGCCACATGCAAAACTAAATAAAATTGATTCTGTCTCTCCCTCTCTCTCTCACTGTCCCTCTGTATCTTAAAAAAAGATAATTCTCTGACTTGAATTCAACCCAATCTGAAACCTAGGAGTGGGGATTAACACAAAGAGAGCTTCAGCAGAAGCCTTGAAATCCTGCCCAAACAGGATCTCCTAACACTCAATAGAGAAAGGAAACCTGTGTTTCTTTTCTTCCCCCACCCTCTTTATTCTTTTTTCCTCTTGGTGCCCCAGCTCCTGCACAATGTCTTTGGCTGCAGCAGCAATAGGGAAGTTTCTGCTATGATCAGAAAAGCTGAGGTCCCAAAAGGGTGGAGTGAACCCTACTATTTTTTTCTCTTTAAGTCCTCCTACTGCTTGGTCCTGACACAATCATGGAAAGGAATCCACAGACAATAATAAATAAAGCCTGGCTTTCTCACTGTAGGACAAGAAAAGAGGAGTTCCAGAAAAATACAAATATTGTAGAGATTTCAGAGTGAGATGAGCTTGGGAAGGCAATCCCTGAAAACTCTCTATGTATTGCTGACTCCCTCCAAAGTAAAATCCATTGATATAATCCTTAATAAGATACACAGTCTCTGAAAGCTAAAGTATGGAATAGAGCACAGCCCAAATCCCATTATGGGTACTGCCGCTGTACATGCCAAGAAAGATCTGAATAGCACTGCAAAGGTACTGAAAATGGAACAAAAACAACTCACAGAAAGCGATTTGGAACTTGTTGTCTGAATCCAATCGGATCCATTGACTGCTAAAATTAAAACATTATCTATAGGATTTAAATAAGATTTACAGGGGCTGGAGCAGTGGTTCAGTGGTTACGACACTTGCCTGGCATGCACAAGGTTGTGGGTTCAAACCCCAGCACCACATATACAACTAAGTATCTAAGCAACAAAAGCCAAATGAAAAACTAAATAAAAAAACTGATTCTTTCTTACTGTCCCTCTCTCTTAAAAATAAATAAATAAATAAGATTTACAGTGCCATAAGAAAATTGTCAAAGTTACTGAGCATATGAAGAACCAGGGAAATCTCAACTTGCAGAGAAAAATACAAAAAACAGACAATACTGCTGAGATTAGAAAAATGTTGAAATTATCTGACTGAAAAGGTAGCTACTATATGGAAAAAATGAAAACATAGAAAAATGAAAGATAGAAATAGAAGATACACAGAAGAAATTGAAAAATTAAAAATCAAAAAACATGATAATTAAAATTGAAAAAAAAACCCTGACTGAATTGGCTCAAAAGCAGAATAAGGGTGGCAGTGGGAAGTGCTAGTGAATCTGAAGATAGATCAACATACATTATTCAATTTGAATGACACAGAGAATGAAGTTTTTTTTTGTAAAAGAAAAAGAACAGAGCCTCATGGACCTGTGAAGTAAAATCTAAATTTCTAACATGCATGCCACTGAAGTCTCATAAGGAGAGGAGAGAAATGGTACAAAATAAATACTTATAAGAAACAATGTCTGAAAACTTCCCAACTTTGATGAAAAAATACAAATATGCAAGTTCAAGAAGCCCAGTAAACTCTAAAAAGGACGAAACACAAAGAACTTTATGCCCAAATACACAATAATCAAATTGCTGAAAAATAAAGACAAGGAAGAAATCTTGGGAAAAGCAACATATTTATAAAGAGGAACAAAATTTCATTGACTGCAGATTTCTTATCAGAAACCATGAAGACCAGAACAAAGTAGAACACTTTTAAAGTGCTACAAGAAAACAACTGCCAAGACAGAGTGCTATAAGTAGAGAAAACACTCTTCAGAGTGAAGGCAAAACAAAGATATCATCTGAGAAAAATGAAGGAAAACTAAAGAATTACTTGCTGGCAGACCTATTTTTGATTATGGCTTAAAAGACAAATGATAACAGAAGAAAACTTAGAATATAAGAAATGAAGGTAGAATAACAGAAATGGTAATTTTTTTTTCGTGGTACTGGGGAATGAACCTGGAGTCCTGCACAGGCCAAGCAAATGCTCTACCACTGAACTCCATCCCCAGCCCTTTTTATTTTATTTTGAGGCAGGTTCTCACTATGTTGCCAAGGCTGCTCTTGAACTTGTGATCCTCCTACTGAAGACTCCCAAGTATCTGGGATTACAGATGTGTGCCACCACACCTGGCTAATCTGTGTTAAGTATTAGGGATTATTTTTTCCCTATCAAATTGTTTGAAATGTTTGAATATTGAAAGCAGAAACTATAACATTGTCCGATGTGATTGACAATGTACATAATTTTAATATATAAGATGACAATGTAGAAGAGGAGATAAAGGAAACTAAATAGTGATAAGATGATTCTGAAAAAGAACATAGAATGTTCAGAACAACTTTGAAAAAAAGGAATGATGTTGCAGGAATATCATCCAATATTATGACTTACTAAAAACTACAATAGTCAAAATATACAAATATCAGTGGAACAAAATAAAGGCTCTATAGATAGATCTATACAAATATGGCTACCCAATACTAGAATTTGTACAAAATAAATTTAATGAGGAAAGCACTGCTTTCCCATTAAGTAGTATTGATTATCTATATACACATGGTTATCATGATGCAAAAAAGTAGACTGCAACCTCATGTTTTATAAAAAAATTAACTTAAAATGGGGCTGGGGGTACAGTGCAGTGGTAGCTTGCCTGGCATGTGTTAAGCTATGGGTTAGATCCCTAGCACTGCAAAATAAAGTAAAACAAAATATAATACAGCACAATGCCAAACACTTAAAATGGGTCATATTCTAAATGTAAAATGAGAATCTATAAAAATTATCAAAGAAAACCCAAAATAAAATCTTTGTGACTGCTGGTTAGGAAGGAATCCTTAAACATGATACTAAAAGAATAGCTTATAAGAAAAAATATATATTGGATTCCATCAAAATAATTTTTTTTGGGCTCTGAAGAAAACATTGTTAAAAGAATGAAAGGACAAGTTATAGACTGGGAGAAAATATTTATAAATCTAACATTGGATAAAGGACTTTTATTTTATTTATTTTTAAAATTTATTTATTTCTTTATTAGATGGATATAGACATACAATTGAGGGGGAAACATTATCAAACATCAAGAACCATTGTATATATACTTAGTTATCCAGGGCTAATGCCATATCATGGATGCCCAGCTTGGGTTTCCCCCTGTTGCTGTGTCCCCCTGAAGAATTCCTGAGTTAAATGGATATCTTGTAGAGGACAGCAATCTCCTTCTGAGATGATTCCCCCATATTCCTATTCTCCAGTCTCCCAGGAGTTCTTTCTATTCCCTCCCCCACCCTACCCTCCCTACGCCTCCAAGTATCCTAGGGAGTCATCTCCCTGTTGCGTTGAGAATCATACAATTTGAAGTTGTTATTAGCTTAGCTGGCTAACATGCTGGTTCCCCATGTATTCTAGCTTCCACAGATAAGAGATACCATTTGGCCCTTGAGTCTCTGAGATTGGGATACTTCACTAAGCATAATTCTTTCCATCTCCATCCATTTGGCTGCAAAAGCCATAATATTGTCTTCTCTAATGGCGAAGTAGTATTCCATTGTATATAAGTTCCGAAGTTTTTGTATCCACTCATCGAGTGAGGGGCATCTGGGTTGGTTCCATAGTCTAGCTATAGTAAACTGAGCTGCTATAAACATTGATGAAGCCATATCACTATAATATGCTGATTCTAACTCTTTTGGGAAAATACCCAGGAGTGGGATAGCTGGGTCATAAGGTGGATCCATCCTTAAGTTTTTGAGGATTCTCCACACTGCTTTCCATAGTGGTTGAACCAGTTTGAAGTCCCACCAGCAGTGTAACAGTGTTCCTCTTTTCCCACAGCCCCTCAAGCATCTGTTGTTGTTTGAATTTTTCATTTTTGCCACTCTAACAGCAGTGAGGTGGTATCTCATTGAAGTTTTGATTTGCATTTCCCTTATAGCTAATGATGTAGAGCATTTTCTCATATATTTATGGGCTTTCTGGACTTCCTCTGGTGAGAAGTTTCTTTTTAGATCCATAGCCCATTTATTGATTGGGTTATTTGTAAGTTTGGTGTTTAGTTTCTTTAGTTCTTTATATATTCTGGATATTAGCCCTCTGTCCAAGGTGTAGCAGGCAAAGATTTTCTCCTATTCTGTAGGTTCTCTCTTGATGCTCTTGACTAGATCTTTAGCTATGCAAAAACTTTTTAGTTTAATTGCATCCCATTCATTTATTCTTGATTTTATAGCTTGAGCCATGGGGGTTTTGTTAAGGAAGTAGCTGCAAACTCCTATATGCTGTAATGTTGACCCTACTTCTCTTTCTAGTAAGTTTAAAGTTGTTGGCTTAATATCCAGGTCTTTGACCCATTTTGATTTAATTTTTGTGCAGGGTGAAAGATAAGGATCCAGCTTCAGTTGTCTACATATGGCTGTCCAGTTTGTCCAACACCATTTGTTGAACAGGCTTTCTTCCACACTATGCTTTTGCCCCCTTTATCAAATATCAAATAGTTAAATATATGGGGTTTTGTCTCAGGATCTTCTATTCTGTTCCACTAATCTTTGGTTCTGTTTTGATACCAATACCATGCTGTTTTTGCTACTACGGCTCTGTAGTATAATTTCAGGTCAGGGATTGAGATACCCCCTACTTCTTCCTTTCTATAGAGTAACGTTTTGGCTAGTCTGGGTCTCCTGTTATTCCATATGAACTTGAGAATTGCTTTTTCTATATCTCTGAAGAATGCCATAGGTATCTTGATGGGGATTGCATTGAATCTGTATAGGGCTTTGGTGAATGGCCATCTTTATTATATTGATTCTGCCTAACCATGAGCATGGAATGTTTTTCCATCTACTCAGGTCTTCTGTAATTTCTTTTTTTAGTGTTTGATAGTTTTTTTTGTAGAGGTCCTTAACATCCTTTGTAAGGTTAATGCCCAAGTATTTAATTTTTTTGGAAGTGATGGTGAAAGGGAGAGATTTCCTGATTTCTTCTTTTGCAGATTTGTTGCTGGAGTAAAGAAACGCTAGTGATTTACTGGAGTTGATATTTAGCCAGCTACTTTGCTGAAAACTCCTATAAGCTCTAGGAGTTTTCTGGCTGATGTTAATGGGTCTTCTAGGTATAGAATCATGTCATCAGTGAATAAAGATAACTTAACTTCCTCTTTCCCTATACGAATACCTTTGGTTTCCTTGCCTTGCCTGATAGCTCTGGCAAGGGTTTCAAGGACTATAATGAACAAGAGTGGGGAAAGCAGACAGCCTTGTCTAGTTCCTGAATTCACTGGAAATGCTTTCATTTTCTCTCCACTGAGGATAATGTTTGCTATGGGTCTGTCGTAAATGGATCTGACATAGTTAAAGTATCATCTCTCTTTTTTTTAAAGATTTTTTTTTTTTTTTAAAGAGAGAGGGGACAGCGAGAGAGACGGAGAAAGAGAGAAACAACTTTATTTAGTTTTCCACATGGCCTCTGTTGCTCCAACGCTTAGTTGCTCCAACACTTAGTTGTGTACGTGGTGCTGGGGTTTGAACCCGGGTCCTCATGCTTGCCAGGCAAGTGCCGAAACCACTGAGCCACCGCTCCAGCCCAAAGTATCATCTCTTGATCCCTATCTTTTCCAAAGTTTTGAGCATAAAGTGGTGTTGAATTTTATCAAATGCCTTCTCTGCGTCAGTTGAGATGATTATATGATTTTTATTTTTACTTCTGTTTATGTGGTGAATTACATTTATTGATTTGCGTATGTTGAACCAGCCTTGTTTTCCTGGAATGAAGCCCACTTGATCATAATAATCTTTTTAGTATGTTTTTGTATCCGATTAGCTAAAATTTTATTAAGGATTTTTGCATCAATGTTCATCAGGGAAATTAGTCTGTAGTTTTCTTTCCTTGACACGTCTTTGTTGGGCTTTGGAATCAGTGTAATATTTGCTTCATAGATAGAGTGGGATCACTCTATCAATTTCCTGGAAGAGCTTGTAGAGGATTGGTGTTAGTTCTTCTGTGAAGGCTTGGTAGAATTCCGCCGTATATCCATCCAGACCTGGGCTTTTCTTTTTTGGGAGAGCTTTGATTGCTGCTTCAATTTCACTGTCTGTGATAGGTTGGTTTAGGTTTTCAATGTCCTCCTGTGTTAAAGAGGGGATGTCGTGTGTGTCCAAGAACCTGTCCATGTCCTCCAGGTTATCAAACTTGGCAGAGTATAAATTTTCAAAATAGGTTCTGATAATCTTCTGAATCTTGGATGAGTCTGTGGTGATATCCCCATTTTCATCTTTGATTTTGTTGATTTGCTTCATTTCTTTCTTCCATTTGGTGAGGTTGGCAAGGGGTATGTCAATTTTGTTCACTCTTTCAAAGAACCAACTCTTAGCTTTGTTAATAGTTTGTATAGTTTTTTGTTCTCAATTTCATTGATTTCAGCTCTGATTTTGGTAATTTCCTATCTTCTGTTAGATTTGGGGTTGGACTGTTCCTCCTTTTGTAGTTGTTTGAGTTGAAGCATAAGGCTATTTATCTGATCTCTTTCTAGATTTTTGATGTATGCATTCAGTGCTATAAATTTACCTCTTAAGAATGCCTTCATACTGTCCCAGAGGTTTCAGTATGTTGTTTCCTCATTCTCATTCAATTCCAAGAACTTCTTAATTTCTGCTTTCATTTCCTCTTTTACCCATCCTTCATTTAAGAGGTAGTTATTCAATTTCCAAGTATTTGACTAGTTTGTGCTGTTTCTCTTGTTGTTGATTGCTAAGATCATAGCATTATGATCTGACAGAATACATGAGATTATATCCACTTTTTTAATATTTGTTAAGATTATCCCGGTGAACAAGGATGTGGTCTATTTTAGAGAAGGATCCATGAGCCGCTGAGAAAAAGGTAAATTCAGCTGTCTTAGGATGGAATATTCTGTAGATGTCTGTTAAGCCCAATTCACTAATAGAGTTGTTCAGATTGGAGATGTCTTTATTGATTTTTTGTTTTGATGATCTGTCTAGAGTTTGATAGTGGTGTGTTGAAGTCCCCCAGAACTATTGTGTTGAGATCAATGAGGGGACTGATGTCCTTAAGTATTTTTTCCATATATTTGGGTGGTTGTAATTGGGGGCATAAATGTTAATTAATGTTATATCTTCTTGATGGACTGTCCCTTTTAGTATGATATAGTGACCCTCTTTGTCCTTTCTGACTAGTTTTAGTTGGAAATTGATTTTATCAGAAATTAGAATCGCCACACCAGCTTGCTTTTTTTGGGCCATAGGCCTGGTAGACATTTTGCCAACCTTTCACTTTCAGTCTTGCCTATTTTTGAGTGTCAAATGTGTCTCTTGCAGGCAACCTATTGTTGGATTTTGTTTTTTGATCCAGTGGGCCAGACTGTGTCTTTTAATTGGGGCATTGAGACCATTCACATTCAAAGTTAGAATAGATATGGGAGGCTGAGTCTCTGACTTTATATCAATTACAGAATTTTGAGTCATCTTGGAAGTCATCTTGTGTAAAATATGATTATTGACTCACCCTTGTTTAAAGAATTAGAATATCATTGGCATTTTCTTCTGAATGGAGAACATCTTTGAGAATAGTTTGTAGTGTAGGATTTGTGTTCATGTATCTTGTTAGCTTTAGTTTATCGTTGAAGTATTTGATTTCCCCATCACATTTGAAGCTGAGTTTTGCAGGGTATATTATCTTTGGGTGGAAGTTGTTATTTCTTAACACTTGAAAGATATTGTTCCAAGCTCTTCTGGCCTTCATTGTTTGCTCTGAAAAATCCATAGTGATCCGAATTGTGATTTGGGGCTTTTCTCTAGCAGCTTTTAGAATTCTCTCTTTAATTTCTCTGTTATTCAATTTGTATATGATATGTCTTGGTGAGTTTCTCAATTGATTAGATCTATTTGGTGTTCTATAAGCATCTTGGATGTGGTATTCTGGATCAATAGCAAAATGAGGGAAGTTCTCACTTATGATTTCGCTTAAAAGGTTTTTGAAGCCTCTTGTTTGCTGTTCGGAGTTTTCCTCCAGGCCAATGATTCTCAGATTATTACGCCTCATCTCATCAAATATTACTTGGAAGTTCTGATTATGTAATATAAGCTGTTTATCTTGCTTTTCTTTTTTGAATTCTACATTGTTTAGGCGATCTTCATTGTCCAATACTCGTTCTTCAAGTGCTGAAGTTCTATTTTCAGTGGAGTATACTCTGGTGTTGGTGTCTTCCAGTGAAGATTTGAATTGGTTAACTGTGTTTTTCAATCCTGATAGCTCTGCTACATCTCTTTTCAGAATGTCAATATCTTTGTACAGGTGATCTTTCATCTCATGTAATTGATCCTTAATTTCCCTGTAGAATTTGTCTCTCATCTCTTGAAATTGATCTCTGATCTCTTTCCTTATTTCCTCTCTCAACTCTTTGATTGCATTACTAATCATAACTCTGATATAATGTCTTTGGTTTTCATCTAGGGCCCTGGCTATGGGATCCTGGGGTTGAGAGCTCTGGGGTTGAGCAGGAGAGTTATTTCCCCTTTTCCTCATTTTCTAAGTCAGAGAGCTTGTCTTTTATTTCAGCCTTGTTACTCTTGTTGGAGTAATTGAAGTTTCTTATGGCTTTGCTTTGTTGTGAAGGGGAGCTATTTGGTCAATACAGATCTAAAGATGCCAGATGGTTCTGTGAGAATTTGAGAGGCTATAGGTGCAAATACTAGTCCGTTTCAACTAAAACAGATGAGTTGATGATTAGCTGTGGCGGGCAGCACCCGAGGCCCACTCCACGCAGGCAACTTTAAGATGGCGCCTGGCAGCTGGCCAAGCCAAGTCAGCTGACCTCGTGCTGCTCCTGGTTCGTATACTTGCAATATCTGACCACTTAGAGACAACCAACAGGAGCCGGCAGCAGAGCTTTTTTCCTCATAGCAACAACCTGCTGATTGGGTTACCTGCCCTATATAAGTGGTGCAGCTTCCTGAATAAAGGGAGAGCATGGGAGATCTCCAGAAGCAACAAGTGTGTGCGTGTCGTTATTGCCGCTTCACCGGTCGAAAGCGGCAAGCTGGTGACCCGTATGGGGACACCTCTGAAAACAGTGGTAAGTGGCTAAAGCAAGGAAAGTTGTTAGGGATAAACAAGAATTCTATTCGATAGAGTTGGGGTAGGTGAAAGTATCTCCTGCGAGGAGAGGAAGTACTAGCCTAGAGCTGGGGTAGGATCTCCTGCGAGGAGAGGAAGTACTGGCTTCGAGCTGGGGAAGGACTGGCCTAGAGCCGGGGTAGGAACCTCGAGGTAAGGATCTCCTGCGAGGAGAGGAAGTGCTGGCTTCGAGCCGGGGAAGGACGTCCTATGTTTTGTTGAAGAATTTGTTCTGTGTGTCTTTGTATGTTTATTGTTGGTGTGGGTTTTGTAGTAATGTTGTAGTTGTAATTTTGTTAGGGATTAGAATTCACCATGGGCTCGGAAATGTCACGAATGAGAATGGAACAACCGCTTATGGAACTATTGAAAAGAAATGGTACACCTTTAAAAACGGCCACGGCCTGGGCATTCCTTAAGACGGTGGAGGAATGTTGCCCTTGGTTTCTAGAGGAAGGGCTATTAAATACCTCTCAATGGGAACATTTGGGGGAGGAACTGCACAGGCAAGATAGAGAAAAACCTCTCCCAGTAGGAGTGCTAGCTATATGGAATCTGGTATGCAGTTCTTTGCAGACCCTGAAAGAGGAAATACAAGATATTGTCCAAAAGAGAGAGGAAGTATTAGAGGAAATTAAGGCAAGCTCAACCTCGTCCGTACTCGGAGAGGATCTAGACAAGCTATCTGATTCAATGCTGATAGAGCTGGATCGTCAGATCAGAGAGCAGCAAGGAAAAGGTCCTAGTGCCCCCCCTATGCCTCCTGCATATAATGATGGGTGTTGTTGTAAATGCTCATCCCACTATTCCAC
>PVKS010021367.1:0-35318 GCA_004027875.1 Aplodontia rufa | reverse complement strand
ATGACATTGCAGCCTTCGAGGGTAAATGGATGGTTATGGAAGAGATCATGATGAGTAAAATCAGCTTAACCCAGAGATCTAAGGGTCGATTGTCTCCACTCATCTGTGGAGGTGGGGACTAGAACCTGGACAATGAGAAAGTTGGTCTAGAAACATGAGTTAAATTCAGATAAGATGTAATGCTTTACAATCTAATACTATTTTTAGAGTTATAATGGGAAGGGTAAGGGAGGGATAAGGGAGGGTAATTGGGGGGGGGGCAGTCCTGGGGATAATTGCAATGTCCAGAATATGTACACATCTTATACACATTTTATATTGTTTTGTTAAAATCTTGTAAGGTTGCTCAAAAATAAAAAAATTTTAAAAAAAACAAGTAGGTTAGAGACTTTTTTTAGGTTTACATGGAAAAATTTCAAACTTGCATCTAATTTAATACCCCCCCACACACACACATTGTTTTAGTCTTTTTTTTTTTCTACTGTGGCCAAAGGACTTGATTAGAACAATTTTAAAGGAGTAAAGGTTTATTTAGCACTCACATAACAGAGATCTCAGTTCATAAATGGCCAACTCCATTCTTTGGGGCCCAAGGTGAGGCAGGACAACATAGCAGAACAGTGTGGTGGAGGGAAGTTTCTCAGGACATGGAACCAGGAAACAGAGAGCACTGCTCAACAAGAACAAAATATATATTCCAGAGGCACTGCCCCAATGGACCACCTCCTCCCACTACACCCTTCCTGCCAGCAGTTATAATCCAGTTTACAGTTAACCTTTGTCAGGGGATTTAACACTGATTTGTTTAAGTCTCTCATAAGCCAATCTAAACTTTTCTGCATTGTCTCATACATGAACTTTTGGGAGACACCTAATATCCAAATATATATATATATATATATATATATATATATATTCCCTCCTTTTTCCCAGGGGGAAAAACTAATTGACACCTTTGCTGTAATATATTGTCTAAAACATTTTTAACAGAAAATTATTAGATGCAAAGAAACAGGAAACTATGACTCACATTTTGGAGGAAAAAAAGGAGATATAGACTCTTTCTGTGAGAGTTCCAAAGACTGAACTTTGCCAAGAATTACTTCAATAAAATCATTACAAATGTGTTCAAAAAAAAGAGCAACGCATGTTTAAAAAATCAAAAGTAGGATAATCATGATGCATAATAAAGCCAGTATCTATAGAAACAGATGCTATAAACCTAAGGAAATAGATATCCTAGCATAGAATAATATAACATCTAAGAAATGATCTACAGAAAATGTGAGCTGACCTAAGAATGAATCAGTGAGCTTGATGATAAATCAATAGCTATTATACCATCTGATGAACGGAAGGTAAAAGGAATGAAGAAAAATGAAAAGAGATACACAGCCCTTTGAGACGTGACATGCACACATGGAATGTCAGAAGAAATGTGAGAGCCTATTAAGGTCCACTATGTTGTCTCAGGCCCCAGATTTCTCTGTTCAATTTATGGCTTGTTTGCCAGTCTTTTGCTCATCCTAACAGAAGAGAGAAAAAAGATAAAAACTGTATTTGAAAACAATGACCAATAACTTCTAAAATTTGATGAAATAACATTAATTTATGTTCCTCCAATATGCTTAATGAATTTAAAGTAGGGTAATATAAAATATGCAGATCTTCAAATAATAGTAAAATTATTAAAGTCAAAGAAAAAATCTTGAAGATAGAAAAATAATTTATATGTGCAGTAAAAATCAATATGACAGCCACCTAATTTTATATGGAAACAATGAAGTACAAAAGATAATGGGATGGTACACTCACACTGGTGGAAAACATTGAAAATAACACTCTGTCAACCAAAACCTCTATATTCAACAGCACCATTTTTACAAAAATTAAGCACAGCAAAGTCAATCCAACATTAGTAAAAATGGAAAGAGTTTGTTATTAGCAGATGGATCTTAGAAGATATACTAAAGGAAATCATAATGTTTCAGGCTCAGAGGAAATGATACCAAGAGTAAATGGAATCTACACAAAGGTTTGGGTGGGGGAGTAAGAAAGAAACTTCTAAACAGTCAAATTATTCATAAAAATTCAATATTTAGCTTGTGAATTTTAATATGTGTATATATTTAAAGCTTGTATTAATCATACTTTTCTCAGCGCCTGTCCTTTCAATGATTTGAAATTTTAGTCAGAAACCTGGAAATATATTGTTTTTGATTTTTCCTTATTTTTTGATTCAACTTATAAATGATATTTTTGTTGTTTACTAAATAGCAATTTTTCAAATTCATATAATTTTCTTTATTTTATCTAGTATTACCCTAAATTGAGACTCACCATCATCTCACAAATACAACAGACTTCTAAGAGGTTTTGCTACTAGGTCTTCTACTCTTATCAATTTTATACATAGAAATCAAAGGGATATTTCTAAGATGGCCCCAAAGTTTCCCACTCACCGTGCAGAAGCTGTGAATAGTGCAATTCTGCTGAGTGTAATGCTTTTGTGAATATGTTAAAATAATAGATCCCTGTCTCAGGTTGAGCTATTTGGGCAAGGAATAGAGTAGTTACTGCAGTAATTGCATGAGGTTATATAAGACTCAATCAGTAGATTTGGGACAGTTTTCCTGCAAGTTTTTAAGAAGTTCTAAGTCGTAAGAGAAGCTATCACAGGGCTAGGAGCTGAGGATGGCTGGTAGGAGCTGCATGCATAAAGTCTTCACTTAAAATTTATTAATATGCTTTGAGTTGTTTTAACCATAGAATTATTGTTTTAGGCTGATTGTGAACATTCAGCAAATAATAGGTAATACTAGTTAAATGCTGGTAGTTTATTTAGTAATGAAGATGACTACAGTCAATAAGCTATTTTCATCTTTTGAATGGTCAAATTAAATTGACTGTTGACATTACCAGTTATTTGGCAGTTCAACCACTAAAAAACCACTATATAGAATTAGTTTGTTCACATCCAAATTATAGTAAATTATGATTTACTTATTACTGTATGGATACCCCTAAGAAATTTTATATTTTTAATAGATAATATTTTCCACAAACACTGACCAAATTCTGATAGTAATTTTTTTCCTTCTCCCTCACAATGATATCCTGGCAGCTCTCTCAGATTTTGAAGAGCAAAAACTAAATCAACCACTGACCTTTAGAATGCATTATTCATGAAAAGAAATAATGTGCATTATAGTATTCAAGCAATTTTTGCTTAAGGATTTTTTGTATATATTACTTCAAACTGAATATTTTAAAATACTTATAAAGCATTAGTTTACCTGTACATAGCTGTTATGGTTGGATGTGCAGTATTCCCCAAAAGCTCAAGTATGAGACTATGCAAGGCGGCTTACAGGTGCAATGATTGGGTTATGACAGCCTTAACCCAATCAACCTTAACCCCAACCCATAATAGGGATTAACTGGATAGTAATTGTAGGCAGGTAGGGTGTGGCTGGAGAAGGTGGGTCATTGGGGGCAGGATTTTGGAATATATACTTTTTATCTGCCCAGTGGCATCTCTTTCTGCTTCCTGATTGCGGTGCCCTGAGTCACTTTCCACCACCACATTCTTTTGCAGTGATATTCTGCCTCACCTCAAGCCCCAAGGAATGTTGCCTACTCTCTGTGGACTGAAACCTCTGGAACTATGATCCCCCAAGACAAACTTTTCCTCCTCTAAAACTGTTCTTTTCAGGTCTTTTAGTCACAGCAGCAAAAAAATAAAAGCCTATATTTTTACTTTGAAGATGAACATTCTCAACAAACACAAAACAGCCTCATACATATATTGAAATATACATCCTAACTTTTCATGTAAGAATTAACATCATTCACGGAGAGGTTTTGTTCCATGGGTATAATGTTTGAGTTATGCTAAATTAGCAAGTTAAAAAGATCTGCTGTACAATGCTGTGCCTACAATTATCAGTGCAGTATTTCACATTTCAAAATTTGTTGGGAGGGTTGATCTTGGGCTGTTTTATTGCCATAAAAGCAAAGAGATGCAAAGAAACTATGGGATGTGATGGATATGTTATTTCGTTGATTATAGTGATGATATTATTGTGTTTGCATATGTCCAAACTTACCAAATACTGCACAACAAATATGTGTGGATTTTATATATAAATTACATCTTGCTATATTAATTAAAAAAGTAAAAAATAAAAACAAAGAGTTAACAATATTCAGAAAATTACTGAGTAAGTACTTCCATTTATGAATCTTCCATACTTCCATAAGCAACAGATTAACATATATATCCAGATCATAACTTAAATTCTCTAAAATGATGGATGTTCAATTCTCAAGAAATCAAATTAGGGTCGAAAACTCACTTCTACTACTTTAAATTACAAAAGGAAGACATATTCTGATTTTAGTTTGGGCTAGACAATTAAATCTTGATTCCTGTCAAGCTTGTGTTCAGTTTTTTTCCTTGGGAACAGCTGTATACAAAATGTTATCCTAGATTTTATTTTCATCAAACTAGCATCTATGCATGCATGCTATGTTTAAAATTTGGCAATTACATTTATCTCCTTTTTTTCTTATACTGACTTCCAGCTAGTTTAAAATATTTACTAAAGACTGTATTCATTAACCCTGTATTCTGTTGGCTTTCACATCACATCTGTTAAACTTTGGCTTTTGTCTACCTTCCACTACAGGTTCTTCTTTGCCTCAGAGATTCATTAATCTGCGTTTTATACAAACAAATACATGTATAACAAATATGTATATATGTGTAAATGTGTGCATGTGTATATATATATATATAAGTTTTCCATTTCTGTATTTATAATTCAAATCACACACAAGTAAATGCTCCTTTTGATCCAATCTCTAATGCATTCTGTTTTCAAAAATGGCTTAATATTTTGCATTGATCTACCCATGCTTTTATAATTATATGCTTTTTATGTTCTATAATTTTCTTTTTTTAACATTATGTTCCACCCAAATTGTAATTATGATTTTTCCTGAAGTTTCTTAATTCCTCCTTATGGCTAGTTAGCCCTTATATCCTGAAGGCTTTCAACATTTTCAAACTTAAATTATATGGATTAAAGAATTAGGTTATTGCTCTATTTTTTCAGAGCTTTAATTTCCATGTAATGGTCTATTATGAATTTTGTTCCCTTTTGTATATTTTACACTCCTGCCACCTTCATCAAGCTCCTTCTGTCTGGACAATGATAATATTCTCTTAAATGTTCTCTCTATTTTATTTCTTAACTGGCTCACTCCTGTCCTTGAAAGATATAATCAGTTCTCTATGAGTGGCAGAGGTTGGTTGGTTGTTTGCTTGGTTTATTTTAGCTCAAATAGACTACTAGAATTTTTGGAGACACATTGTTTCAAAGACCATTTACTTGTTATAAAATTTACACAGATTTAATGTGTTCAAATAACTGAAATTAGCAACATAACTTAAAAGGAATTCTGAGTTTGAGCCTCAATATTATTTTCTTTTCAAATTTAAATGTACTCAAATAATTTTATCCAATTTATAGAATGCTATTAATTCTTGCAATATGGGACTAATAATAATGCAATACAGTTACAGGAAATTTAAAAATAATTTATATGAAATTTTGTTAATGTTAACTCATTTAAAAGTTAAATAAAATAATATATAATATATTACATTTTTATAAAGAGAGGGAGAGAGAGAGAGAGAGAGAAAAAAAGCATGAGATGTGATGGGACTGGAATAACAATGTCTTTAAGCATTTGTCCCAAAAATTTATTCCGGATCTCAGTGGTTTCTACTGGATTATAGAAATCCATTGGTATTATAAATGATTTCCCCATTTCTTTATGTTTCTAACAGACTGGAAAAATCAAATTAGAATTCAGTCTTTTTTCTCCCCATGACTTTTAGTATCAAGTTTCCATTTGAACAACCAATGCATTTGTCTAAACCACCAGGGTGCCTAAATCTAAGAGAAGGTAAAGGTGTGCACATACTAACTTTTATGTCATCTTGTCATGCTGTGGTATCTCAAGGTGCTTTGCAATGGCATTAAACTTAAAAATTTATCCTTCCTGCTGAGTTAATTAGTTAAAATCAGGTAAGTGGCAATGACAACAAACACATATTAAGTTCAGGCTTAAACCTGGATCCAATATCAACAGACATGGAGGAGTTCCTTGAAGCAGGTGCATTGTAGCTCAGAGAGACCACCTGCAGAGACATAGTGCAGCAGGGGAGAGGTAAGGAGGCATGCTTTAGTTGACTTCAACTTATGAGCAGTGAAAAAAAATCCTAGTCTAAGAAGGTGAGTCTTCATCTTTGACAAGCATTGTGAATTACAGTTAACTTAGTGGTATAACATGACCTTTAACAAGTGCCACTGGGAAAAGTCTTACATCCAATGATGTAAGCTCTGAATAATTGGCAGCAACTATGTTTTGAATCAGTCACAGTCCATTAAATAAATGAGTTAGGATGTCAGTGAAGGAAATGTCAGATGTTTTACACCTTGTAAAAAATGACCAAGACACCCACTGAAAACATCCAAAGAGGTGATGCTCTGTAATTCTTTCTAGCTAAAAGCAGATATAATCAGAGATTGAGATCAATAAAGGACTAATCCATATTGCTTAAGCACAATAATATTGCTGCTGTGGAGAATTCTAGAAAGCTATAGAACTACCTTCAGTCAAGTAAGAGAAATTCAGAATGATAATTTAACACATGTAAAATCCTACATAAGTTCTGCAAAGTTTTATTCTCAGGTAAGTTTTAGGCAATTATTACTTTAACATTTGCCTTTGTAATTGCTTTCAAATTTATTTTGTAGTAAGTTGTATTACTGTTTAAATTATTTCCTTCCTTTTGCTTTGGAAACAATTGTTACTCATTAACACCAATATTTAGTAATTAATTTGCTTTGGCCAATAAATATGAGCAGAAATGATGAGAGCCAGTTTCAAACAAAAACATAAGAACCATCACGTGGTTTCACGGTGCCCTTATGTTTCTTTTCTTTGAGATTTACTACATTACAGATGGAAGACATTCCTTACAGCCTGTACCCCCCCAAAATGATGATCATTAAACATAAAAGCAGCAATCATATGAAAGACTTGAAATAGGATTAGGAAGCTACATTTGTAGGCTACTGAAATTTGAGATTTGTTTGCCACTATAGCATTACTTAACCAAAACTAGATGACATATTAGCTTTCTTGGTAAAACAAAGAAGCAAGCAGAACAGTAAAAATGTTAGGCAAACATTTCAAAAACCAAAATGTAAATCATGAAAAAGGAGAGCAACATTACAAAGATCTGAAAAATGCTACCCAAAACAAAAGCATAGTGGACTCAAATTATTCCATGAATTAATAGTGCTTCTTACATTGCAAATTTTACTACAAATGCCAGAGTTTAACTTAAAATATCTTAAATATTATAAATATATTTTCTTTAAGGGATATATACCTCTAAGGATAAGCACATTGGAGAAAAAAACTTCAAAGAACTTTAGAAATGTCTCTCCAACTCTAAGATAAAAATCCTATTCAGAATAATAATAATTCCGTATTTTCATTTTAGGCCTGTGATTAGTAATTCAGAGTATCAAATTTATAAACATAAATTTAATTTCCAATTTTTCAGATTTCATATTTAGCTTCTACAGGAAGAAAGACAAACCAGTGAAGGTCATCCACCCATGTTGCAATCACCTCATTAGTAACCTGGTGCCTGTTCTCACAGTCTGGAACACTATTCTGAAAGTCATTTGAATTCTAGTTATATTGGCAACATCAATTTCTAACACTGGACACATGAAAGATACAACAAATGTGTACCATGCTATTTCGCAGAATGAAGGAACTATTAAATGAAGTTATATGGGATGATAGCAGAGAGAGTTTTTCATAATTCTATATAATAAAGACATAATGAAAAGTCATTTTTCTGTGTGAAAATGTACGTACATTGTTGAATATGGCATGAACCACTATCAAAGCATCTGTTCCTTTTGCAATGACAAGACATAATTTTACAAAATCAGGTCTATAATCTATAAATTGATGGGTAAGACATCATTGATTATAGCATGAAAAACAACAGGAAACAATTTTAGAGAATGAAGTCCTTTAAAGAAAAATTAAAATTGGCAAATGAGATTTGTTTTAGAAATTTCCTATGTGCACATATTCTTCCAAGAAAATGTATTGACCAGAAAGACATAAAAGACCTAAATAGATACTGACTATTGTACTATGTGCCTGAGCATATGGAAACCAGGTGCTCAATCTGATAACCATTTCTCATGTAAGAAACACTAAGGGTTCAAACATTAAAATAAGCACTGACAATTTGCATTTTTGATTTCTGCAAATTTTCTAGCATGCAGGCTGTGATGTTTGGTAGCAAAACAGTTCTACATATCAAACTAAAACAGCATAAAGAATATGAAACTTACAAAACAAATATAATTTTATTTTCTACTTATTTTTAAAGAGAGAGGGACAGTGAAAGAGACACAGAAAGGCAGAATAAGTTTTATTTAGTTTTTCATGTGGCCTTCGTTGCTTGGACACTTTGTTGTGTATGTGGTGCTGGGGTTTGAACTTGTGTACTTGTTTATGCCAAGCAAGCGCCATAACTGCTGAGCCACTGCTCCAGCCCCAAACATAGTTTTAAATCTTGTGTCTGATCACTCATAAACTTACTTCTCCAAAAATATCGCCATTTTTCCAAACACAATTTTTTCCAATACAAAAATTTTCCAATTTTACCAAACACAATTTTCCTTTACCCAACCCAATGCAGTTCAAATTCCACACATTTAGAATAAATCAAAAATGTTAAATGCAGTTTTACTCTACCCATATATTCTAGAATATGTTGTGAGAGAAGAAAAACATTTGAAAACAAACATTAGAAAATATTTTACGTGAAAAATTCCAATACAAATTGTTGATTTTCCTGAATTTTTCTAAAGTAGTGTTGAAGGAAAAATGTTTGAAAGTATTTGATTCATGTAAATATGCACTAAAGAGTTGACACATTTTGTATAAGAATTTACTTATACAAGAGTAATAGCTAATGAGTTATAATTACAAACTGTAGGTAAATTTGAAAACACTGACCAAATAATTTATTAATTAATTAAAATAGTGGAGTGGGACTCTCAGCTAATCTTCATAATGGGACGTATACAATTCATAAATGAGAGAAGCCAATTTGTCCTGTAATCTATTATGTGAAGTTGAGTAAGACAAAAATATGTAAGGCACGGGTTCATTACAAATTGCTGTCATGTTTGAAATATCTTATATTTTTGAATGCTTTCCTTGACACCCAGTACTTTCTGGATTCTCAGTCCTCCCGTAGTTTTCCATCATGGGTCAATACAAGTAAATGTCACATTTGTCAATCATTTAAATCTTGCAACTGCTACCTCTCCAGTACCCAGTGCACAGCAAGTAGTAAATAAATATTTAGAGCAATGATGATTTTTTCATTATGTGGATGTTTGGTTTGTCTTCCTAATCCATTTTCCATAGATTTTCAGAACAATAAGGTTAGCCAGTTAGCCATATACAATGTTGATTCCATTTACTAGAAATGCAACTTCCATAAGAGAAGATTTCTTTATACAAATTTTTACATACAAAACAGAAAAAGTTATTAGAAACAAATTACCCCATTTCCACCACAGGAAATAGTTTTTACTACAACTCTACAACAAATTATGTAAGCTCTGAATAGCTTTTAAGACCCAACACATTTTAATGAATGTTATGTTGTTAGATATGAAATAAAAGGTACTAGGATATTTATGTTAATCAGTTTCAGAAGTACTATAATTCACATTACCGATAGGGTAACGATAAAAGAAACTAAAATGAATAGAAGATTTTTAAAAAATATTAACATGCCAGAAGGAAAAATGTCACACTAGTCACTAAAAATGGAAATAAATGTCCAGGGGATGCTTCTTTTATTTAAACACCTCTTAGCACATTTCTCTTTTTTAAAAAATTCTGAATATATTTAATCCCTTTTTGCCAAAGCAACTTTATTTAGCTGGTTGTTTACCTTTCTGCGAAGCCTCATTACCCATGAAAACAAAGAATGAAGTTGATTAATGTGCTCTAAGTGTGATGTTCAAATTGTAATTTTCATATACGTAAATGGATGCTTCTGCAGTATTTTGTTTGATAATTTACAGAGTTAGCACAGTCCAAACCACTAATCAGTTTCTTTTTATGATGACAGCTGCAGTGGATTCTTTTGGAATGCTAATTTTCATTAGTGTCTTCCCTTCCTGTGGACTGGTTGCCTGGCTCAGGAGTGGTTTTATCACTGTAAACTAAAGTTTGGGAGGAAAGATATTTGAACTATTCGTTGCTTTGCTTAGAGTTCACAGATAGAAAGAATTGTAAACTAAAAATAAAATGAGTGAATTTCAAAAATGTGGAGTAAGTATGAATAATATATGTGCTATCTATCAGAGGGTACATAACTCTCATAAAAATTTTTCTGTTAATGTTGTTGCTGACTAAACTTGTTGATGTTGGCAAGTAAAACCAATGAATGTAAAGTCCTTAATTATCACAAAATTATAATACCTAACAATCGTAGGGGATCATAAAAATATTATTTTTTACTTATCAAATAATAATAATTGAAAGCAATAACATTACAGGTAGTTTTCTATTTATGCAGGTATATTTTCCTATATTATTAGAGATTACCCATAATCATTTTTCAATTAAATCATTTGTTTAAAAAACAATTCTTCACACTTGTGAAATTCTTCACACTTCATTCTTCGTGAATGTTGCTCATATTTCAAATGCACCATCTCTTCAACTGAGCGCAAAGATTATTGTTCTGAAATCAGAGAAAAATGTGGCACAGCATTTATGGAGAACTTGTGTGGTATTACTCCACAGAGATACATGGAGAGCCAAGCAGTCTGGATTCAGAGCTTGGAATCATCATCAGGTATTAGTAACAAATTAATAGAAAGAAGGCATATAATTCAAGGCAGAGATAGTAAGTAGATTAACACCTTGTCCTCCCATATATGAGGAATAAAGTTTAAATCTAGATTCCTAATATCCTGCTAAACCATGTTTTATAAAATTGCTTCCATTTCTCACACTAACTCTTACCTTGCCTGAATAGCAGTATTGGTTTCTGTTAATTTGGAATTGTCATGCTTGAACGATAGTATTAATGTTTTATGCCAGTGTAAATGTTAAGTCTCCAATCAAAAGGACTAAATATATTAATGTTCTGCCTCTCTGCATAGGTATGAGGAGATAAGAATTATTCTGTCTGAAAATTATTTTTGTGCAAACTAGATATATTTTTCTTGAAACTCCTATTATAAAGAAAACTTTTGATGTTTTCATTCCTTTTTTGAACAAACTAGTTTATTCACAATTTTAAAATAATAGTACAGATATTATCTTGATCCTTTCAGAGATAAAATGTTAACATATATAAAAGAAAGAGATAAATATAATTGAAAAATAATTTTAAATGTGTATCTTTTTTCCTATTTTTCCCTTATTCAAAGAATCATGCGATTTTTAACATGTCCAAAGAATGTTACCTCATGAAGGCTGAGTAGTTTTCAAAAACAATAAAATAACATAAAAAAAACAGTCATGGCGCAAACTGGTATTTGTTTTCTTTCCATTCTTTTACTTTTCATGCTTTCCTCTGAAAAGTAGTAAGGCATGACACCACCCCAACTTCTGCACCACCCATCCTCTTCCTAACATCTGCAGCAGGACTGTTCTTTTCCTCAGTACGCTGAAATGACCCTCGGAATACTGTCAATCCCCCACTTCCTTTCTCTCATCGCATCCTACTATATTACCATCTTACTGTGACTATTCATAAATCCCTTCTTGGTTGAGATGCAAATTGATTTAAAAATCCATAGTTCAATGATAATGGAGTTCAAAAGAAGTTACACAGTGGATCGTGATGGAGAGAATAAAGATGTCTTAAGCCCTAAGTCCTTCAACTATACAACCTAGGAAGGATGCATATTGTAAAAGATGCTCCCTGGAAAACATATGTAATAAATGAATGTTTATAGGTTTAAGACATTAAAAGGGTAGAGAATTGAATTCCCAACTGGCATATTTTCTGCTACAAAACAAGGAAATACTATTAATTTTTCAAGTCTTCAAATAAATTTGATGAGATAAGGTATTATTATTGTCTATTTGTGCAGCATACAACTCATCATAAGTAAATTATAGTGATTTAATATATTAAAAATGTGGGGAAAAGAAATTTTTTTTTTGAACAACCTTACACGATTTTAACAAAATAATATAAAATGTGTATAAAATGTGTAAATATTCTGGATATTGCAATTATCTCCAGGAGTGCCCCCCCCAATTACCCTCCCTTATCCCTCCCTTCCCTTTCCCTTTATAACTCTAAAAAAAGATATTAGATTATAAAGCATTACATCTTATATGGATTTAACTCATGTTACTAGACCAACTTTCTCATTGTCCAGGGTCTAGTCCCCACATGAAATTCATGGAATAGCTTTATAATAGCATTCTAAAAACACCAATGGAAAAACCTAAAAGTGCTTTTAGTGATCAGGAATATTTTAGCATTGATGGTTCTTTAGTGTAATTTTTGTGAAATCTGCTTTTCAGTGGGCTCTGAGCTATGTTGTGATAATTTGTGTAGACTTTTGTTGTCATGATGACTGTAATTGACAGTTGAAGGAGAAAACGTCCTACCCAATGGGAATTTTCCTATATCCCATATGACATTCTAATGCAACACAGAATATTTACCTGGGTTAAAACCCTGTTTAGGCAAGAAAGATACTTAGCAATTGAAATATAGAGGTCTAAAATCTGTGTTTATCTCACCTAAGAAAGGAAAATTTTACAAAGTAAAATATATGGTTGTTAATAATTAATAAGTTCTAAGAATTTTGAGTAGAATATTGTGTTTAAGTAACCTTTCTGATCCTTGTCTCTCTCAAGTATGGAAATAATGGTATTAACTTTGTGATAGGACAGTGAAGATTAAAGGAGAATATATACATGTATAAATGTGCATATCTGTTTCATTTCTTGCCTGACATACAGAAGGCACTAGACATAACACACAGCAGTACTAACAATAAATATCATTACTAATCCTGCTAATACAATAGTCTTGTGTTAACTACAATTTTATTTTTCATGATTTCAGTGATACAAGGTCAATGATGTTCCAAAATATTCAATGAAAGTTATTGAAATAAAAATTCACAGGTTTTAATTTGCACACCATTTTGAGTAGCATAATAAAAATCTGGCACCACCTCACTCTGTCTCACTTAGGACATGAATCGTCAGTTTATCCGATGTGCACATGTCATATATGCTACCTGCCTATTGGTCCCTTAGTAGCTGTCTTGATTATCAGATTCACTGTCACAGTACCACAGTGCTTTTGTACAAATACACTTATTTCACTCAATAATGATCCCAAAGCATAAAAGTAGTGATTCAAAGGAAGTAGGAGGGAATGAATCATGGGAGAGTAGATTAACTCTGGTACTTTGAGACACTGCAGAGTATACAGGAAAACACAAAATGCACAGGGCTCAGTACTTTATGTGGGTTCAACTATCCATTGAGGGTTTTAGAGTATATCTGTCCCATGAATAGGTGGGGGACTACTGAATGATCATTACTCTATTATATTGTTACTAGTATTATTCATTACTACTGTTATGCACTACTATTATTTACTGCTATTTATAGTAATGCTCATTTCTATATAATAATATAATATAGTAATAGCACACTTACAGCTCTGTAATCTCAGAATTGGGATGTAGTAATAGAGTCTACCTCCATTTCTGATGTTGGGCAACTGACATCTTTAAAAGCAATAACTTCGCAGCCTTTGAAGGTAAATGGATGGCTATGGAAGAAATTATGCTTAGTAATATCAGGTTAAACCAGAGATACAAGGGTCGAATGTCTCCACTCATCTGTGGAGGTTGGAACTAGTCCCTGGCCATTGGGAAAGGTGGTCTATTATCATGTGTTAAATCCAGATAAGGTGTAATTTTATACAGCCTAATACTTTTTTAGAGATATGTGAGTAAGGGAAGGGAGGGATACCGGTGGGTAAATGGAGGGGGCACTCCTGGGGGGTAAATCAGGTATCCAGAAACTATACACATTTTATATTATTTTGTTAAAAACTTGTAGGGTTGCTCAAAAATAAAAAAATAAAAAATAAAAAAAATTATAAAAGCAATAATTTCCCTCTCCCCTTTGACACCATATTCAGATAGGCAGATGGGGAAATGCTATCACCCTGTATCTCTTCCTTTGGCTCTGACATCCCACGCATGGAAATTAATCCTCTTCCTAACCTCCTTGTTACTACAAAAGCCCAACTTACTGTTTCTGGCTTGTCCTGCAAGCCCAAACCTGCTTGGGAGTGAAGAGCTCTCTCCAGGAGTACTGTATGTGAAAACAAACAAAACAAAGCAAAACAAATCTTTTTTTATAATTATATGAAACGGAAACCTAACTCTGTTTTACACAAATAAACAAAATACTTTGATCATGTATTTTATATACACTGAATTTTCCAGGAATGTAAAAACTGTGTAAATTCATAAAGGATTATACATATTTGGTATCAACATCTTTAAGAGCTCTTCATGTTATCTGAAATTCATATTCCCATAGGCAAGGCCACTTATGATATTTGGATCTTTATTAATTCACCTGTATTGATCTATATTTTTAATTGTCAGAAATAATGTATGTGAAACTGACTGTGATCATATCTTCTAGTGAAGTTGTACCTATGTGTTTTGCACATTGAAATAGGTAGTATTTTATTATGCATTTATTTCCCTTTGTTTCTCTCATATATTCTGGGTATTGTATTCATTTTGTAAAACTACTTGTATAGGTAGATTTTATTTTCTGTTATCTTTATTGCAGAGGTTTTTTTCATTCATTTCATATATGTTGATATAAAGATTGTTCATCTGATGAAAGTTGCAATCAAAAACAGAAACATTCTGAAATAATGAAATAACACACTATTTAGTCTCAATTTTTAAAATGGCATGCTAATGGAATAGGATAATTTAAAATATGTTTGATACTGTTTTTTGATATCATAAGGAGAACAATGTGGCAGAGTCTCATTATTTCTACTTTCATTTCATATTCTACTGTAATATACAGATCTTACTGTAGAACGTAACTTTAAGAAGACCAAAAAGTCACATGGGTTAGAAAGAATCAAAGGGATATAAAATAGCACCATAAGAGAACTAGAAAAAATACTAATCCTACTGGTAAAAGGATTGAAAAAGAGGAACAAAAACAAAAGCAGGTACAAAATTGATGGCTTTAAAGAAACAAAGAAACAAAATAAATTTGGCAAATAAGAACGAATGTATGTAGTGTATTGAGGCTTATAAAAATAGAAAAAAATGAGGAAGAATATAATTTATAATATTTTCCTTATAATATAACTACTTTTTCTTATAGAGGACACTTATGGCCTCCTTAAACTAACTGCAATAACACATGAGAAAAGTTACATATCCTACAAAAATATTCAAACAAGAATGCAGCAACTTTGCAAGAAATCTAGTCATCTCATTTGTTATGGTGATTTATTATTCACTGAGCACCAACTTGATTCTTCTTATAATGGGATTTTTTTTCCTATTTCAGATATGCTTACATATAAATAAAAATAAATGGAAGAATAAATTGACTTGAGTCTGATACTATACCATTCATCACTTTCCTCTAGAAATTTATAATGAAAAAAAAAAGAGTCAAGGCCCTAACAAATAAATGATTAAAAGAAAGAGTAATTTGAACAGTAATTATCTAGAAAACATGACTACAAATACCAACTAGGTTGGGCCCTTTGTCCCAGTCTTTGCCATTTTGTTACATGAATTAACCTTCTAACTATCTGAATGCACGTATGTGTCCTCTTCTAAAATGCTTCAGGATCTAAATTAATCATTTTTCCTAAGAACTTTTCTTTTCTATATGATCTTTGAGTATTCTCCTACAAATTTTCATAATTTTACCACATTTCATGAATACAGAAGTACTGACATACTAGATAAAAAGTCCACTGAATTTAAGATAACTCGTATATGAGAACTATTAGAAATATGTCATTGTAGAAATGTTATTAATCAGAAAATAGATAATTTCAAAATTTTAAAAAGTCTACTCATGTTTTATAACAACAATGCCAATAGTTTAATGACTCCGTGAAGCAATGTAGAGTGATATTTATATTTACCACTTAAGGGAGCAAGAGACTGAGGAATAATAAATAGAGAAGTTTCTCATAGACACACAGAGAGAGTAAATATATACCAAGATTGAAAGTCATAATTCAGGCGATGTTCTTAACCTTTACACTGTACTTCTTTTCAAGAAATTATTTTAAAATTGTATTTAAACAAAATATTAATGTAATAAAACATATATTGCAACACCACACTTAAAATTAACTGCTATTAACTATTTTTATTTGCTTTAAGTTTTATTCTAAAGAAACAATATTTTGACAAATTAGTAAATGGTCTTTTTACCATCACCTTGTCTTCTTCTTCCCTTCCCCTAATTACAATTACCTCATACCTCTTATCATTTTAATTATTTTACATTATACTATAAATACACTTATTTTGTTATTCTGAAGTTCTTACTGATTAACAATAAGCCCATTGTTAATTCTGCTTATGGCCACTTTCATTGTCTTAGCATTTGAAGGGAATACCTATTACAGAAATTGAATGACTCTCTCTTGGAAATACATCAGAAATAAAAATACGTCACACTAAGTAAAGTTATAATGGCTGAATCCTTTGTACTAATGGAAATTTCAGTGGAGACAATGGGAAGACAACTAATTATCCATTCGAGCAAGGTAAATTATATATACTTCAGTTATGCATGCCATTTCAAAATTATCAAAATATTGCTCATCCTTTCTTCTAAGAAATGTATGAATGAATAGAACATGAAAGTCATGCCAAATCCAGTTTTATGGTGCAACATAATACCTAATGGCAAATGTACAAATCAAGCTTACATGAAATTATTTATCCCAACTCTTTGCTCAAAAATGACAAAGATGAGACTATAAATGAAAATATGATAAGCATTAATATTTCACATTTTATCACCACAATCTAAGAGAAATTTCAGTGTAAAAATAACTATCAGAAAGGAGAATAAATAGACCTTAGGAACTTATCTGAAAGAAAATAACATGGAAACTCAAAATAAAATTGTTTCTGTACAGTATTTTCCTCACTTAATTATAACGTTCTTTCTTTGTTTTTCAGTACTTTGCTAAGTGGAACTACATAAGCAAGCTTTCTCTTGACTCTGTTTCTCTTGTTGCTGGATAGCTTTAGTAATGCCTTATCACAACATTCTATAAATGATGGGGCTATTACTACTTGCAGATCTACTTAAATGATGGTTCCATATCCCTTGCCATGTTGTTGTTTCAAAGGAGGGTTGACTAGTGTTCAGGACTAAAATATTTGATTTTCTGTGAGGATTGGCCTGTCTCCTGGGAGATTTCAACATGAATATTTCGACAATTTGGAAAGCTTCTGCACTTCAACAAATGCAAAACATGAGTCTTGGAAAAGGCTTTCAGGAAATGGTGGCTATTGATATATAAAAAGATGTGAAACACAACCAAAAAGATATAAATTTAATTTGAGGAAGCCTCAAATGCAATTTATATGTACAGAGTAATTATAGCATGCACAGTGATATAATACCATGGACCACCCTGTGCTGGAAACACATTTCTCAATCTATGTACTGAAAATTTGCAACAACTTCAAGCGTCATTTTTCTTGTAATACAAATGGGACTAATACAACTTGTCACCTACTTCATAAGGAATATTATGAGGATTCATGAGATCATTAAATGAAGAGTCTCCAAGTGCTTAATTTACTCCCTGGCAAGAACTCATAATTCCATTCACCTTTTCAGAGTGGTAGAGCATATTTTGTTCACATGGTGTTCATACACCTGCTTAACTTTCTTTCATCCATCTAAATAGTATCTAAATAGAAATATTTACAATGCACCATGATATTCTACGATAATATAAAAAATACTTTCTAAGAAATTAAAATATAACATTTTCCCTAGAAATCCTTTTAAACAGGGTTCTAAATACCATTAGGATTGGTATCATATTACTTTGTTTTATACTATGAATGGTAAAGTGAATTTTTAAAGGGCTATAAGTGTAAACATTAATATATAAATACGTAGACCGTTGGATATAACATTAAAAGGGCCAAATAATATGTGAGCAATTTTATATCTTTTTTATGATCAAAACCATTAGATTAATCTTTTCTTTTTTTAAGAAAGAGAGTGAGAGAAAGAATCAATTTTATTCATTTATTCATCTGATTTATGTTGATTCACCTAGGTCTTTGTGTATGTCAGGCAAAATGCCCTACTGTGGATCTACCCCTCTAGCCTGATATTACTCTCTTTTTAATTGGCAAAAATCTTTAACAGAGAACAATTAGAAAGGTATTTTGATGTATTTGAAATCTGTTGTCAAATTCCAAACTATTAGATGATAAAGTTTGTATCACCTAATGTCCTTTCAATAATCTTTTGAAATAAGTCCTCACTCTTTATACAGTAAACATCTTTACAACATGAAAGCTCACTAAGAAATTAAGAGATGTTTAGATGTAATGATATGAATGTTTAACGAAAATGCTTTTCTGAGTTTGTGCTGAGAACTTTCATGTAAAGGCAATGGCACTGTGGACAAGGTGGGCATTCTTCCCAGGATGTTCCATGCCAGAATATATGACCATTGACCCCAGAGCTCATGGAACAATGCCACCCAGCCTCTTCCAGAAAAGTTTAAAAATAATATTTAAATCTGTTTTTCAAAATGTGCTATGTTGTTCATAAACCTGAAGCAAAGTGACAAATGAAGTATTTTCTTAAAAAAAATTTTTACATATGATTTTAATACCAGAAGTAAAACTTTTAAAGGGAAATACATTAACTCTAATAAAACACTGAAAGCACAGAGTAAAAATGAAGAAGAAATGGAAAAATGATATTTATATTCACACAAAAATATTTTATAGGAAAATTCCACAAATGTGACATTAATTATGTGATTCAAAATGTGACAGTCAACTTCCAATTATGCAAATATTTTATAAAATCCATTCACCTGTACTGTTGGAAGATCTGAGAAATATTTTGAAAAGATACCAGTAGGTGAAAATGTAACTGAAAATAAAATTACCTCTTTTATTCACAAACCTTTTTATTTCTGAAATTGACTCAACTTCTACTTTCTAAATTTAAACTTATATTTTATACATGGAAATAAACCTATAAAATGAAGTTGATTTGGATATAGTAATAGTTACTAAAATAACTAATAAAGGTGAAACTTCTTCAAACACACGAGCTTTATCTATTTACTACCCCTGAATGTAAATGATTACTTGATTTTTTAAAAATATCCAATGAGGTATATTCAAATATCTCAAATGGATACTTAATTTTGTATTAATTTCTGACATAGACTACATTAACAGGATATAGAATAAACATTTTAGAACTCCTGGATTCTAGTATCATTTTGCTATCCCTATAAGGCCTTAGTAAAAGTAATGACTACTTTGCTCTTAGAACCCTCTTATTTAAACAAGAGAGTACTGAGTAATCATTAGGAAAAAGATTTAAATTCCTATATATGCAAAGATGACCAATAATTCTCAAATTTGTAAGCTGTTTTGGCATTTGTTTTGAATATTTGCAAGAAAAGCACTTGAGCCTTGCATGGTAGCACACAATTATAATTCCAGCACCACAGGGAGCTAAGGTGGGAGAATCACAAGTTCAAACCCAGTCTTAGCCACTTAGTGAGGCATTAAGCAACTTAGATCCTGTCTCAAAATAAAACACAGAAAATGGGCTGACAATGTGACTCAGTGACATCCCTGAGTTCAATCCCTGATATACACACACACACTCACACAGAAGTGCTTAATCAACACTGAATTTTTCATTTTGCATTTGTAATGCTCCTTTCTTCTTCACTCCGTGTATCTACACAACCGATTATATCATATGTTTATTTTATTATTGAAACACAACAAAAATCTATTGCATTTTCCCCTGTAATAATGGAATGCTATTGTGGACAGAATGGTGTTAATATTCATCTTTAACAGCCACAACATATAGAATAAACAGAGTCTTTTTTCTTTTCTTTTACTTCAGTGTGGCTGCTACTAGTTATTCACAGATACACATATGTTCAGCATCATGG
The DNA here is from genome assembly GCA_004027875.1 of Aplodontia rufa. Lineage (NCBI taxonomy): Eukaryota > Metazoa > Chordata > Mammalia > Rodentia > Aplodontiidae > Aplodontia > Aplodontia rufa. The sequence continues at coordinate 14,920 of PVKS010021367.1, read as the reverse complement.
CATAAACGACCCAAATCTTGGCCCCTACTATAGGCCACTATAGAATCATCTACTCCAAGACCACAGTCCCATTTATAAATATAACATTCTTGATTATTTGTCCAGTTCCTGGCTTCCTTACTAAAAGCAAGTATCTATTCTATCTTTTTTCTACCTCCAGTGCCTAATAGAGTGGCTATTGAACTGTAGTCACAAAATATTTATTAAATTAATGAACAAACCATTGTTCCTAGACATCTCATCTTCCTAATTTTTCCACTAAGATTTACCATTTGTTCTATCAAAAAGAAGATAAAATATGTTAAGGTAGAATAGATGGGGAGAGAAACATAGCAAAACTATGAACTCTATTAATAAAGATTTTTCTAACACAGTTGTGGGTAGAGCACATGCTTAGCATGCACAAAGCTGGGTTTATTCCTCAGCACTACAAACCAATTAAAAGAATAAATGCAATTTTATGTACTATATCTATTTTTATACTGATACATATGTTTCGGTCTATAATCTACTTCAAAAGGAGAAGGAGCATGTAGTAATAAAATTTTATTCTAAAACTAATTATTCCCTTTTTAATATCAATTTTTAACTCAACATTTCATTCAGGTCTTATTCTGATCATTAGCTTGGGGAGTTTCCCCTAATGACCCTTCTGACTCAATCAAGTTCTTCCACCATCATAAGGAAGTAATCTACTATACCCAGTTATTTTTGTAAGCTAAGAAATAAAACTGCAAAAAATGTTAAATACATATTCCAGTGCATATAATTATTATCTCAAACAGATTATTCAGAGTAATCCTATATCTAATGAGACATCCCCACTTTATCATACAGATTTATTTTTCTATATCTGAAATTAGAAAATAAAATCACCATGCTATGAATATAAATGTATTTGTAGTTTGTATATTAATCAAGATACATAGGCTCTCATGCTGGAGCAGTTGTTCAGTGGTTACAGCCCTTGTCTGGCATGCACAAGGATATAGGTTCAAACCCCAGCACCATGTATGCAAGGAAGAGTCCGAGCAATGAAAGCCACATGAAAAACTAAATAAAAATGGATTCTCTCTCTCTTTCTCTTACTGTCCCTCTCTCTTAGAAAAAAAAAAGATATATAGGTTTTCCATATATTATCTCTGATTTCTTCCTTCTTAGGACTAGCAAACTCGTCCCATGGTAGCTGCAGGTTTACATGGACCTTGACAGGGAAATACTGAAATGAAGATTATACCTTCCTCAGGTAGCTCCAGCTAACATCATGGAGGTGAATACCTTGACCACATCTCTGATTTGCCTTACAGTGGTCAAACCAGGCTGCATTTCCAACTTAACAGGAGAAAATAAAAGCTTATGGGATTAAGGAACACTTTCTGAGGGGTAAGATAATGTTCTCCAAGGTGTTAAAAAAGAAGGCCTCTATTTGTCTTAGAAAATTACATGATTAATAAAATGTTTGCCCTTTTCTATATACTCTCCCCAGAGAATAGTCTTTATAAGCTCATACAAGAATATAGTATCTATGTTATCTGATTTTATTCTTTAATTTTTTAAAAAAGCTGTAACTCTTAGGATGTTCCAGGAAAGAGCTAGGAAGAGCCAATTATATAGTAAGAATATACCATCCCTGACTCATCTCTTGGCTTCATTTTCAAAGAAAAAAGCTGTTTTCCTGGTACAACAGACTTGGATTAAAAACAAGTCACAGTGCTGTATGATAGTATCCATTTGGTTCATCAGAATCTTTATTTAGATGACTGTTGCTGAAGGAAAGCAGAGAGACTCAGAGTACCTCAAATCATTTCATCACTATAGACTGTGTCTGGCTGACAGTGGCCACTACTGCTCTCTTGGAATAAGAGAATGAGATGCGTGTTAGAAATCAATGTTATAGGAATTCATTGCGTAGGCCCCAAATGGGGCAGGGGGATAACATCAAATAGTGTAAGTCCTGTGATTTTCTTCTCACCAAGCAGAAGACTTTCTCCTTAAATTTTGAATTCCTGACTCCCCAAAGTAATCAAAATTGCTTTTCAAAACTTCATAGAGAGTTGATTTAAAGGAAGTTAATAAACCTTTAGTATTATTTCAGGCCAAGATAGACTGAGCTCCCCATACATTATGGGTAATATATTCTATCTATTCATTATCTCCAGTGAAAATGATAAAAAATTAATTGATAATTTATATCATGAAATATATATATTTCACTGTATTTCTTTCACATTGTATCCTGAAATATATTAGTATTAAAAATGTTCCTAGTAAGCCAGAGAGTAGTTGTAGGAACATTTGTCACATACAATATTTAACAGATGTCTGATTTCTGTGTTTCTATTACGAGAGTCAGCAATGATCTGGTGGATAGTGCATTAAACCAGGAGCCAGAAAACCTAGAGTCTAGCTCTTGGCTCTGCTACTAACTATTAAATAACACCAACAAATTCCTGGATCTTCTGTGCCTCATTTTCTTCACTTTCAAGGGATAGGGGAAATGTTTTTCTTCTTGCAGTGTTGTGGAGGCATGGTAGCATAGCAAAACAAATCAGCCTTAAAATTTCAGGACTAAAGGCAGGATGGTAGTCAAAAAATTGAATTTATCTTTATTTAAATATTAGAAATTAAGAGGCAAATGAGTCGTTCCTGAAAGACTGTCAGGACCACACGTATAGGAATTGAGCTGATAGGAGACACTGTGGTCTAGACATTGTTCCTAGTGAGAAAGTCACCATTTGTCTGCACAGAAGATCCAGAAGATGTGCCAGTCACTATTTGATGATGTCACAAAACACTCATACTTCTACAGAGAATGTTTTCTCCTGGAACCTTATTACTGAAGCTTTCAGATCAAAGGCTAATTATTATGTTGTAGGTATGTGATATCCCTCAAAAGCTCATGTATGAGATCATGCAATACTGTTCAGAGGTAAAATTATTAGATTATAAGAGCTGTAACCTAATCAGTGGATTAATCCACAGACATAGATTAAGTGGGTGGTAACTGTAGGCAGTTAGTGTATAGATCACCGAAGGTATGCTGCCTTTGAGGCTTATATCTTGCCCCTGGTGAGCTGAGATTTCTCTCTGCTTCCTCGTGGCCATGTCCTATTCTGCTTCACCCCTGGCCTAGAGCTATGGAGTCAGTGAACCATGGACTGAATCTTAGAAACCTTGAGCCAAAATAAACTTTTCTTCTCCTGCATTATTCTTGTCAGGTCTTTTGGCCACAGTGATGAAAAGCTAACTTAACTAAAATAGTAAGCAATAGTCCTTCACAACACTAAACCTCAATTCTTCTCTGAAAATTCAAATTCTTTGCCACATATTTCTGTAAGAATAGTAAAAGGAAGATGAACAGGTAGAAAATTTTCAATAGGCAAATGGGGGAATTAAAGCTAGTCTGTGAGTAGTAACCTAGTATGGTTGATGTTGGGGTAAAGCAACATGAAAGACACTGGAGATCTTCCTATTTCCTGCATGGGGCCATCAAGAATAAAATTAGGTGCAGTGATTTCAGCCTCGCATGAGAACTACCTGGAATGAGTGATTAAAAAATATGCACATGTTACCCTCAAGGCCAATTAGACAAGAATTCCTAAGATGGGTCCTACATCTTGGTGTTGTAAAAGTTGCATAGGTGATTCTAATGTGTATCCAAGTTCGATGTTCCCAAATCTAGTGCAGCCTACAGTACTAAAGGTAGAGAAATTCCTTCCTGACTGCTGAATCAAACATCTGTCTTTTAAAAGAGTTGAATCTGGGGCTAGGGCTGGAGTGGCGGCCCAGTGGTTATGGCGCTTGCCCAGCATGGGCGAGTACATGGGTTCAAACCCCAGCATCTATGGACACAAGTGAATGTCTGAGCAACAAAAGCCATGTTGAAAATTCAGTTAAAAAAATTCTCTCTCTCTCTCTCTCTCTCTCTCTCTCACTCACTGTCCTTCTCTCTTTAAAACATAAATAAATAAAAAATAATAAGATAAAAGAGTTTAATCCTAAAATATGGGAAAACAAATTCTCCTAAAACTCTTAAAGATTAACAGCTAAATCAATGTTTATGAATTTATTGCAAAGTTGAGTATTGCAAAGTGGAGTATGATCCAAAGATTGATCTTCCTAATCATGTAAATCTATATTATCCTTTGAAACCTATTCATGTGAACTTGGGTACTTCTATTCCTGGGGCTGTACACACAAGCTAAATATTGTTTTTAAAGCTATGACATCAAAGTCCTCAAAGAAAGCTTTCTACTCTAATTATTGATTTTTTTAACATCAAAGAGATTTTTTTTGTTTAGGAACATATGTGTTAAAACGAACACATTGCCTAGTATTCATAGCTCATATCCAATATTTATTCAATGAAATACTAGTATCACCTTGGAAATGTCCCCAAATCTGCTTGGATCTTCTCTATATTTAAAAGGGGTGTCACATGCAGGTTTTTTTTCCCCAGATTGGTAGGTACATCTACTGATTTTCCAGTTATCTACTTCAATACCACTTTGAATCTTTAAAGAGTAAGAGCAATTGATTTGGTCACATAAGATTTCTGTTGTGGTGCTTTTGCCCCCAGCAGATTCTGAAAAAGTGTTACCACATGATTGGCAATATCCCTGATCAGGAAGTACAAACTTGGTTTGTACTTGATACTCATCTAAAAAACAGTTGAGGAACTTTTTAAAAGAAGCTATCTTTCCTCTTTCCAAAGGTTCTTAAAATTGGATGCATGAATGAACTTCACAGCAGAAAACATGTATTACAAACAAGCACAAACCTTTGTTTGAGAATGTATTTATGCTACTTTTTGAGAAGAGAATCTATATTTATCAATCGCATTATAAAGAAAAACATAGACACAATGGATGATAAGTCTAGCTGTGAAAATTCTAAACTATTTTAGGATAAAGGTAGTTTAATTTCTTTGCTCCCCATGGAAAGGGTTTGCATAACTCATGTTATCAATCAAATGCCATCATTTTAATTATTAGTAAAAATGTGAAATAAAATGATACATTTACCACAGATGTTTGTAACTATGACACACATTACAGAGGACACAGGAAACCACGTTTTCTTTTTCTTTTTGAGGCACTAGTTATTTTAATCTTATTTCATTTACGTTGTTTGTTTATTGCCTTTCAAACACAAGCTCAACCTTCTGTATTCTGATTTCTGACTCTGAGACGGATGATCTACAAAATGTTTCCCAAGCCTCTTGACAGTTCACTTTTTGATGACATTTGACTTGAACAATAGGTGGGAGTTCAGAAGGCAGGACAGAGAAGGAAAGGGGTTCTTTTTGCCTCTCATTGGCAGCTTCTTTACAGTAGCAGAGGATAGCTACAGCTCCTGCCAACAGCTCATTTAAGCATTATCTTTATCACTTGTCTCACACCCTTCAGAAATCCAAGAGTCGGCCTCAAGCACTGACACTGCTAGTATCAGATGTACCAGTGGTACCTCTGTGAAGTGGGTACAATCACTATCAAAATTATGTGTGTTCTATCTTAGCTTTTGTCCCCCAAACCCTAGAGGTGACTGTTGGTCCCTGCAGTTGTTAATATCTGTGTTACTTTAGCATCAGATTTTTTCTGTTTCAGTCTTCCAAATGTATCAAATCCTCTCTACTAGAAGAACAGCTACAACAGCATCAGGGTCATTATGTGTTATGCATTGTGTAACTGAGAGTTCATCTTTGAAGAGCTTTATTATTTTAAAACAGTTAATTTAATAGTCTTAATTAATTAGCATTAATATGTGGAATAATACATTGGTTTTTCACAAAGTTCAAAAGCAGAGACTAAATCAAAGGCATGCAATTCTAACTAGTAGATGAGGAACTCAATGTTACATACAAAACACTGATCTGATTCTCCAGGAAAGAGTTTCATAAGAACCTTAATGGTGAAAATCACATGACAAATTATACTCGGAGTGATACATATCAGGTCCAACTATGTCATTTGCAGGTCCCAGGGCAAAATGAAAATACTGGATCCATTGGGTAAAAACAAAAACAAAAAAGATTTCAAGACAGTAGCAATAGAGCATTAACTGAAGCCTGGGATTATTGTGCATGTGAGACCCCATGTGACTGCACATGCAATAAAACCATTAATATCTGAACTTACATTGAAAACTTTATTTTCATGGTTTTTCATTTTTAAACAGTTTTAAAACAAACTTGTATGAGAAAAGAAGAAAAAGTATAAAGACAACAGAAATTCATAACTATGTAAAGAGAAAGATAAAACACAGATACCTCTCTTATTAAATGCTTTATTCATCTAGTACAAGGGTCAGCAAAATTTTGCTAATATATCAAGTCTAGCCCACCAGTGGTTTTGTAGATAAAGTTTAATTGGATTACAGCCAGACTTAGGCAGACTTATTCATGTATATGTTGTCTATGACCCATTTTGTATCATTACAGCAATAGTGAATAGTTGTGAGAGAGACTGTGAGGTGGCACAAACTAAAATATTCAGCATTTGGCCCTTTACAGAAAAGTTTGACAACCCCTGGAACATTATCATAGAGTAGATGTTAGAAGTTAAAAATTGCTTGAATGTTTTTTCAACTCTTCCACTCTTTATATTACCACGTAATTAGAACAATTACATTTCCTAATCCTTTCTTTAATCCCCAAATATGTGAAGATGCATGACCAGTAGTTGTTCAAATTTTAGATCTGTGAAACATAATCCTTAGTTTTTTCCATACTAATGGGGAACTCTCTAGAAGGTCATCAAAATTTCAGACAAGCAGTCCAGCACTGTATCCCCAGAACTACGCATGTCAGTATGAATAAATTTAAGTAAGACAAGTTTTAATAACCCACAGTATCTCTAAATGTTGTGTGGATGGAAAGCCAAGACTTTACTGGCATTTATAGATTCCATACACTGAGCTTGTCTGGTTACCTCCTCTATAAATGCCACACTAGCCTGGTGAGCAAAGGTCAACATCTAGAGTCAGTTTTTGGAAAATTCATCTAAAATAACTGGGCAATTATATAAAAACTTACCCATAAAACAAAGTAAATCTTATTACCAACACCATGCTCAGAAATTACCAACTTTCGTTTTAATGATCTCCAGATGCATTACACAATAGCAGTTGCTCATTTCAGGAAAATAGAAGTAGGATAACTATGCACTGGGGAGTTAGCTAGAGAAGTATTCAATTCTTCAGAAATGTAATTTCACTTCACGCATAAGCAGTCAGGGATGAGTTGTGAATTTAGAGCTCACCTAATGTCTTTTATTTGAAAAGAGGGAAAGTTCAAATGAAGGCAATTGGACTTAGTCTTTTCTCTGGCAAGAGTTGGGATTTTAACACATGTATTATGTTGGTCATTTAGGAAACGTACACAATGGTATTCAGTTTAGTTTTAAACTGTGATTCAAAAATAAAAAAATAACAACAGATGGAGAAAATAAAATTGAATTCCTGGTATATTGCAAACAAGCTTAAATACTGTGTTTAGTTCCCACTGCTGTGTGATTTGGTCTGAGAGAACGAATTTGACAAATGTTACCAGTGACTCAAGCCATGTCTACATGTAGTCACAAAATACAGTCTTTTGGAATAAACTCTTGCTTCTCTTCCTTTTTATCTTAATGTTAATAGATGTCTAAACAATTATAACCAACTTTGAAGTTACCACAAATTATAAAAAGAAAATTGATCAATGTGCTTTCTTCACTTGCATTCTTTTATTTTGTGTTGTTCAAAGAGTGCTTACACACACACACACACACGTGCACACTCATATACACATGTTCACAAAAACAGAAACCCCAGTTGTCTTTGACAATCTCTGGAATTGTTACATCTTGATTTGAGATTTGTTTTTTTTTTACTTTATTTTTATTGATGCATTATATTTGTACATAACAGTGGGATTTTTTTGCCACATAGTCATATGTGCACACAATACAACAACATGATTTGGCTACAATCCCTGCTGAGTATTCCCCCTCCTTCCTGCTTCTTTTCACTGGTCCCTTGGCTCTCTTTCTGGGTATATATTCATTCTAATATACCCAAGTATAGAGATATAATTCTTATAACTATGGAAACCATTTTTTATATATTTGACAATAGTATATACAAGGACATAAAAGCTTAGAGTGTACCTTATTTTAACTCAGTTCCATCATTTCCCCTTCACCTCCCTTCCTCCTACCATTGTTCTTGTTAGATATGCTTGACAATAGGATAAATATTAACATTTTTATAAAAGCACGCAGCATAACTTATTCTAATTCAGTCCCCAGGACTCCCTCAATCACCTTACTTTCTTTCCCTCGATTGGTCTTCTGTTACTTATTAAATAGCGTTTCTTTAGTGACTCATCGATATATATATTTACATACATACATACACACATATATGTATTATTCACTATGATATGCTCTTTTATGGACATAGAAAAGTTAAATCTGATTCCTTTGATTAACTTTCCCTATTTCATTCCACTTTCCTCTGTTTCTTTCCCCTTTTTACTATTTCTCTGTTCTTTTGCTTATTTTGGGTTAGCTTCCACATATCAGCGAGAATATTAGACCTTTAGCTTTTTGGTTTATTTTATTTGGCATTATAGTCTCAAGTTCCAGCTACTTGTCAGCGAAAGCCATAATGTCAGTTTTCCTTATGGCTGAGTAATACTCTATTGTGTGTATGTAACAAAATTTCCTTATCAGTTCATCTGTTGAAGGGAACCTTGTTTGGTTCTATAACTTAGCTACTGTGAACCAACCTGCTGTGAACCATTGATGTGGCTGCTGTAGTATGCTGCTTTTAGATCCTTTGGATATGTATGTGGAGTAGGATAACTCGTTCAAATGGTGTATCCATTCCTAGATTTTGAAGAATCTCCAAACTGCTTTCCAGAGTGGTTGTACCAGTTTGCAGTTCCACCAACAATATATAGTGTACCTTTTTCCCTACATCCCCACCAACATTTGTTGTTCATATTCTTAATTATTGCCATTCTAAATGGAGTGAGTGAAATCTCAACATAGTTTTAATTTGCATTTCTCTAATGTTTAGAGATGTAGAGCATTTTTTTAGATGCTTGTTGACCATTTGTATTTCTTCATTTGAGAAGGGTCTGTTTAGTTCCTTTGCTCATTTATTGATTGGGTTATTTGTTTTTTCTTTTTTTTTCCTTTGGTATTTAGTTTTTATATATCCTGGAAAGTAATGTTCAGGAGGCAAAGATTGAACTTATTGAGAAAAAAATTAGGTGAATTATTCCATTCTTCAATCAACAAGACCTCCAAAATTCAAGAAGTAATAGGAAAATTAATAAAAGAGATGGCAGTAAAGGTTCATGATGGCGACTTGAAGACAGGTGGCTTCCCCAGCGGCTCCGAGACTGGACGGAAAATTCCCAGTTCATTTCCATTTTTTTTTTGAGGTGTGTTTGGGGGAGTAGCATCTTGAAACCCCAGTCCTAATTTGCTCAGTGGATTTTGGGAGCAGAGACGGGAGAAACGAGTGGTTTTTCTTTTATTTGTTTGTTTGTTTTTTGTTTGGTCCCAGCTGGGATGTGGTGAGCAGCCGCCTCCCAGGGGTGGGGCAGGAGTCAAGCAGTCATGAACTCATCCCCATGGTCTGTGCTTTAAATATAGCTCTACTGAGGTCTCTGTTCACCTGCCTATGCTGAGGCTGGCTGGCAAGTGGAGTGGGGGAGGATTCCAGTACCCTGCACTCACCGCAGTGGAGAAGTCATGGTGCTTTAAATATAGCGCCACTGCAGACTTTGTTCACCTGCCACTGGCGCGAGGCTGCTCTGGCAGTGAGTGCACCAGCAAGCAGTGGTGGGTCTGAACACAGAGTGGAGAAAAAAGGGAATTTATCCACCCTGCCAGAGAAGCAGAAGTGCGACTGTTTTTGTTTTGGATTACATTCCAACACGGGAGGGCTGCAGGGACAGCTACCCAGCTACAGTGGCGGGAGTGCACTGTGGAGCTCAACTGACCTAGTGACCCAGTGCTCAGTGCTCAGATCCATGCCTTATAAAAACAGCATCGGGACAGCATCGGGCGAGTGCAGTTGCAGACACCCACCGAGCTCATACACTGGGAGGGATGAGAGCTGTGCTGGGAATCAGCACGCTGAGGAGCCCAGTGGAACACACTGCTCAGCGGGAAAGCCCGGCTGCCATCCAAGCCCTGGGAGACAGCTCTCTCCTGCTTTTTTAGAGCAGCCTAGGAAAACTGCATCAGGAAATCACCACAGGCTTCAGTCTCATCCAGGAAGGGAAGGCCTAGCCAGGCCCAGACTCCACCCTTCTTAGGATGTCTTCAGTTTATGGAATAAAGGGGAGCAACTCTCTGCCCTGTCCACTCCTCCTAGCCAGGAGGAGCACGTCTTTTGACACAAGAGACAGTGTATGCCTCTCCCAGCAGAGGGAGAATAGAAATCAGCCAGGCTCCCTGCTCATTAAGTCCTCTGGCTACAGCTCCCCTGAGAAGCCAGCAAACTTCAGGGCTTTCCAGAATCAATCCTCTTCATTGGAAGCCCCTCCTAGAAATCCCAGGAATCTGAAGACACCCCAGTCCGCTTTGTGAGATCACATAACCACAGACTGAGTGACAGTCATATCAAAACCCAGAAGCAAAGTGAACTTCTCCTCCCAAAGGTTCCAGAGACTCCCTTACTTGTTTCAGTTCCAAGGTTTAAGAAACTTAACTTCATTAAGGACCAGAGACAGTCTTAATATCTATACTTCCAAGTTTTGCCTATTAAGATTTTTTTTTTTTTTTTTGCTGCTGTTGCTTGCATGTTCTAGATGTGTACCAATGCGATAACTCAAAAAGTTTACTGGTTCTCTGATATATAAAAACTCAGCTGTTTTTGTTTCCCTGCCCTGTTAACTTCTATGGGAGGTTACCGCACCACCAATTCTTCCATATTTTTTTTTCTTCTTCTTTTAGGGGAAAAATTAACAATAATATTTCTTCCTGTTATGATACCCTGTTTTTAGGTTTCTTTCTCTTTTTCTTTTTCCCTATTTATCGTCTCTCTTATTCCCTCTTATCCATCCTGTCTAGCCTTGTCCTCATTCTTGAGAAGGATTCTGGTGAGTGCATGTAGTATTTGAAATATTTTATGCCTGACAATCATAATTCACAGGGATAACTTCTTCCCTTTAATGATCACCCAAATCTTAGTAATACCTCTTTTACCCTTCCTATATTAGGCCAAAGCTAGCCTAGCTTCCCCTTGGATTTGTATTAAATACTTCTTCCTTTTCTCCTTTATTTTAAATTTAATATTTTTTAAAATTTCCTTTTCTTTTCAATTTTTTTCCTCTTAGCAATTTCTTTTTCTTTCTACAGCAAATTCTTTACCTCCTCCACTCTCTCACTGTACATAATCGGTCTATATAATCTCTTCTCTTAATTTCACCAGCAATACCCCCCCTTTCTGACTCCAAATTAGTTAACTCGCTTCAGCCCCCCATTATTAAGGCTCTTTAACTTTTAATACTGTAATTATTAATCTGAATAACACTTATTTGTTCTTGAAGTCCGACATATGTAATAGTAAAATACTAATGTCATCAAAAATATGCATTACCACTAACACTAGTTGCATAGGCTGAATTCAAAAGTCCATTATAATCTGTGCTAAATAACCAAATTACTACTGTTTATTGTAAGCTTTGGTTGTACATATTGACAATTTGCTACTAGCTCATGAGGTGTTGGAAATCTGTAAGGGTAACAAACAGTTCAGAGTAAAAGGAGTAGTCTTTTGAAATCAACTCTCCTGACAAAACCCCATTTCAAGTAAGGGTCTGGACAGATTTCCCAATCCAACAGCTTAGTCCTTAAGGCAGGTGGCAGGAAAAAGAACTACCAAATCTTGTATTGCTTCCACAAAGGGTTCACCTGGCAAATAAGAGAGAAGAATCTCTTCAGACATGAGGAATCAAACTCGAAGAGGTTCATATCAATCCCAAAACTCCTCTAGTAAGGGGGCTATGGCCAGGGACCAGGATGAAAATCTAGAACAGTGAGCTGATAACAAAAAGGAACAAGGAATTAAAAGAAGAGGTAATGAAGGGAATAAATGAGAAAACTCAAGAGTTGAAAATCTCTATCATTAAAGAAATTAGTTCCTCAAAAAGGAAGCTACAGACCTAAAATCTGCAGTCAATGACATGAGCGGGACCATGCAAGAGTTCAAAAATAGACTAACTTCAGTAGAAAATAGAACCTCTGCTATTGAAGAAAGAACTTCTGATATTTTGAAAATTTATACTCTGCCAATTTTGATAATCTGGAAGATATGGATAGATAATTGGCATATACAGCCCCCCCCCAGATTAACACCGGAAGAAATTGAAAATTTATTTTTTTCTTTTTTTATTTTTAATAGAAGTATATAGAGATACAATTGAGGGGGAAACATTATCAAACCATCAGTAACCAATGCATATACTTTGTTGTCCAGGGGTAATGCCTTTCTCAGGTACCGAAATCAAAGCAGCAATCAAAGGCTTTCCACAAAAGAAAAGTCCTAGACCTGATGGATTCACAGCAGAATTTTACCAGATTTTTACAGAAGAATAAATACTGATCCTCTATAAGCTGTTTGATGAAATTGAAAGGGTCAGAACACTACCAAACACTTTTATGAAGGAAATATAGCACTAATACTAAAATCTAACAAAGACACATAAAGAAAATAAAACTACAGACCAATTTCCCTGATGAACATAGGTGCAAAAATCCTTAATAAAATTTTAGCTAATTGGATCCAAAAGTATATTAAAATAATACATCATGATCAAGTGGGCTTCATTCCAAGAAAACAGGAATGGTTCAACATTCACAAATCAATAAATGTAATTCACCACTTAAACAGAATTAAAAATAAAAATCATATAATCATCTCAATTGACACGGAAAAGGCCTTTGATAAAATTCAACATCTTTTTATGCTCAAAACTTTGGAGAGGACAGGGATCAAGGGAAGATATTTTAACTATGTAAGATCCATTTATGACAAATCCGCAGCCAACATTATGCTCAATGGAGAAAGACTGAATGCATTTCCACTGAATTCAGGAATAAGACAAGACTGTCCACTGTCACCACTCTTATTCAATATAGCCCTTGAAACTCTTGCCAGAGCTACCAGACAAGAGAAGGAAATCGATGGAATCTAAATAGGAAACAAGGAAGTCAAATTGTCTCTATTTGCTGATGACATGATCCTCTACCTAGAGCATCCTATATATGCTCAACCAGAAGACTTTTAGAGCTTATAAACGACTTCAGCAAAGTGGCTGGTTATATGATCAACACCAATAAATCATTAACTTTCCTATACTCCAGCAACAAGGACACTGAAGAAGAAATCAGGAAATCTGTCCCATTCACCTTCTCCTCCAAAAAAATAAAATAATTGGGCATAATTCTCACAAACAATGTCAAGGACCTATACAACAAAAACTATTGAACTTTAAAAAAAGAAATTACAGAAGATCTGAGTAGATGGAAAAACATTCCATGTTCATGGGTAGGTATAGTCAATATCATCAAAATGGCCATTCTACCCAAGGCCCTATACAGATTGAATGCAATCCCTATCAAGATACCAATGTCATTCTTCACCCATATTAAAAAAGCTATACTCAGATTTGTATGGAATAGCAGAAGTCCCAGAATAGCCAAAACATTACGTTACAAGAAGGAGGAGGCAGGAGGCATCCTCAATTCCTGACCTGAAATTATACTACAAGGCTATAGTAACAAAAACAGCATGGTATTGGTATCAAAACAGAACTGAAGACCAATGGAATAGAATAGAGGATTCTGAGATGAACCTTCATACCTTTAACTATCTGATAATTGATAAAGGAGGCAAAAGAATAGTGTGGAAGAATGATAGCCTTTTCAACAAATGGTGTTGGACAAATTGGACAGCCATATGTAGACAACTGAAATTGGATCCTTACCTTTCACCCAACACAAAAAATTAAATTAAAATGGTTCAAGAATCTGGATATTAAACCAGTAACTCTACAATTGCTTGAAAAAGAAGTAGGATCAACATTACATGATATAGGAGTGGGACAACCTTCCTTAACAGGACTCCCATAGCACAAGCAGTAAAGTCAAGAATAAATGGAAAGGATGCAATTAAACTAAAAAGCTTTTGCACAGCTAAGGATTTAGTCAAGAGTCTCATGAGAGAACCTGCAGATTTGGAGAAAATTTTTGCCTGCCACACCTCTGACAGAGGACTAATATCCAGACTATACAAATAACTTAAAAACTAAATACCAAAATCACAAATAATCCAATTATTAAATGGTCTATAGAACTAAAAGGAAGCTTCTCAATGGAGGAAGTCCAAAAAGCACATAAACATGCGAGAAAATTCTCTACATCACTAGCAATAAGAGAAATGCAAATCAAAACTTCACTGAGATTCCACCTCACTCTGGTCAGAGCGGCAAAAATGAGATTATGAACAATGACAGATGCTGGAGGGAATGTGGGAAAAGAGGAACACTGTTACATTGCTGGTGGGACTGCAAACTGGTACAGCCACTCTGAAAAGTGTGTGGAGACTCCTCACAAAATTAAGGCAGGAACTGCCTTTTGACCCAGGTATCCCACTCCTGGGCATCTTTCCAAAAGAGCTAGTATCAACATATTATAGAGATACAGCTTCTTCAGTGTTTATACCAGCTCAATTTACTATATCTAAATTATGGAACTAACCCAGATGCTCCTCACTTGATGAGTGGATTCAAAAACTTTGGTACATATATACAATGGAATACTTACTCAGCTATTAGAGAAACTGATATCATGGCCAAATGGACGGAAATGGAAAAAAATTTTGCTAAGTGAAGTATCCCAAACTCAGAGACTCTAGG